>VFSX01000665.1:7500-22500 GCA_016618255.1 Chlamydomonas sp. UWO 241 | reverse complement strand
TGTTGGAATATAATGAGTCCCAAATGTATAGAATTTACCCTGGATATAATTTACCCCCCCCCCCTTGCATACATACATGTGCACACAAACCAGGCACCTGTTCAATGTGGGTCGATGGGGTGGAACCGAGGAGCACACACACACACGCACGCACACGCACGCACACATGCACGCACGGACGCACGCACGCACACGCACATACACACACGCACGCACACACGCACGCACGCACGCGCGCACGCACCTGGTCCATGTGCAGTGGGTGCAGGATCGGGATCCCAGTCAGTGGGGCACACACACACACACACACACACTTGGTCCATGTGCAGTGGGCACAGGATCAGGAGCCCAGTCAGTTGGGCACACACACGCACACACACACACACACACACACACACACACACACACACACACACCTGGTCCATGTGCAGTGAGCGCAGGATCGGGAGCCCAGTCAGTTGGGCACACACACACACACACACACACCTGGTCCATGTGTAGTGGGCGCAGGATCGGGAGCCCAGTCAGTTGGACACACACACACACACACACACACACACCTGGTCCATGTGCAGTGGGTGCAGGATCGGGAGCCCAGTCACTTGGGCACACACACACACACACACACACACAGACCTGGTCCATGTGCAGTGGGCGCAGGATTGGGAGCCCAGTCAGTTGGGCAGCCTCCGTTTTGTACATGTTGATCTCAGAAATTGGGCGTGCCAGGAGCACCCCTAGCGTTGCCATCGTGCGTGCGCCAATGGCCTGGGACAAGACAGGTGTGTGTGTGTGTGTGTGTGTGTGCATTGTGGCCTCGGACATTGCGCATGCCAGAGGCAGCCCTAGCGTTGCCATCGTACGTGCGCTGATGGCCTGGGGCAAGACAGGAGTGTGTGTGTGTGTGTTTTGTGTATGTGTGCGTGTGTGTGCATCGTGGACCGGACATTGGGCGTGCCAGGAGTACCCCTAGCGTTGCCATCGTGCGTGCGCCAATGGCCTGGGGCAAGACAGTGTGTGTGTGTGTGTATGTGTGTGTGTGCATTGTGGCCTCGGACATTAAGCATGCCAGGAGTACCCCTGGCGTTGCCATCGTGCGTGCGTCGATGGCCTGGGGCAAGATAGGTGTGTGTGTGTGTGTGTGTGTGTGTGTGCATTGTGGCCTCGGACATTGAACATGCCAGAGGCAGCCCTAGCGTTGCCATCGTGAGTGCACCGATGGCCTGTGGGTGGTCGGAAGGGGGGGCGGTCCTTGTGAGGGAGAGAAAGGGGGAGGGAGATGGAGAGGGAGATATAAGGAGGGGGAGGGTATAAGGATGGGGAGGGGGAGGGGGAGGGGGAGGGAAGAGCCTACACCCCCACCCACCCATCCACGCATCCTCAGTCCACCCACCACCCAGCACATCGAGTCGATATCGAGGGAACCTTTGTTCGGGCGCGTCGAGCGAGGGAAGTCGGGCTACCCACCCGTCCACCCCGCACACACACACACACACACACACACACACGTGCCCCCTCCCCCCCCACATCCTCAATCACCCACAACGCAGCACCGCGAGTCGATATCTCTCGCATCATCCTTGGGGTGTGACGAGCGAGGGCAGTCGGGCATACCCCCCCATCCCCCCCCCCCCCCCACACACACACACACACTCAGTCCACCCACCACCCACCCACCCACCCACCCACCACCCACCCACCCACCCACCCACCCACCCACCCACCACACAGTCCACCCACCACCCACCCACCCACCCACCCACCCACCCACACTCAGTCCACCCACCACCCAGCATCGCGAGTCGACATCGCGTGAGTCTTCGTTTGGGTGTGACGAGCGAGGGTAATCGGGCATGCCACTCCCGGGGGTGAGCGGGTTGAGCTCTGTAGTGGTGGTGGTGTTGCGGCCCGGCCACCTGCAGCCATATGCACGTGCAGGGGGAAACGTGTATGCGACAGCATGCATACATGCAGTGCTTCTTCGCTTGGGCGTATTACCGCCTACGGCGGTTTCTGGACGATAACATATATATTTTTGGGGGGGTTTACCCAGGGGGGGGGGCAGAATCGTTTATCTCAGACCTCATGTTGACTTATTTCCAAAACGGGTCTTGACCCCCCCCCCCCCTCCGTACACCCAGACCTTATCTGCTGGAGCTGAAACTTGTAGGGTAACTTCCTAACATCATTCCCATCACATCGCACTATTTGGGAGGCTGCAGAGCCCAGTCCAACTCTTGAAACTGGCCCCAGAAGACGGCCACATGCCCTGGTGCAGCCCCACACACCGAGGCCCTTTCCATACCCTCCCAACTATTGAACCACATGAATGACAATGGATTTGGCATCCCTATTGTGAGACAAATCCATTGCTTCCTTCCCCATCCCAATCGGAGACCTGCAGAACATTCTGGCTCCGAGGGGTTGTGAACCAGTGGTCCACACCAATCGCCCGGTGTGGACCCTCTCACACCCCCACACCACTGGACTATCTATTGGGTGTGTGGGGGGTCTGAGGGTGGATTTGGACTCCTCTTGACGAGAGAGATCCAGCGCACTGACTCTCGCGTCGAACGGATGTCAGAATAAAAAGTTACATACAAATTCTGAGAAACGGTCCAGACCCCCCCCCCCATTCCCATTTTTTTTACGAGTGGAATTCTCCCTCATCTAGGAAGGGGAAGGGCATGGCGCTGGTCCGGTGTGAAAATTCGAAGTAATTCGACATGATGTCTTTTCCTAACTTTCCTGCCCCCCCCCTGGGTTTACCGCCCGATTTTGGCCGATTTTGGTCGATTTTGCCGTTGTAACGTTTTTTTCTTGTCGCTTTTGGCCAATTTAGGTCCCAGCCGCCAACGGCCGGGCTGAAAGAATAAATTAATTGAAATCAATTGAAGAAGCACTGCAAACATGCATGCAGCAAGCCTCGCGGGGGAGGCGGAAGGGGGTGAGCTGCGTGGTGGTGGTGGAGTTGCACCCGGGCCAGCTGTGCACAGCAGCAGCAGCAGCAGTAGCAGCAGCAGTAGCAGCAGCAGCAGCAGCAGCATCGACCACATGAGGGCTTACTAGGACAGCATGCACGCGCGGGGGCCACTCTCGCCGGCATACATGCTTGAGGGTATGTGGAGGAAGAAGTGGTGTGTGTGTGGGGGGGGGGGCGGGGAGTCAGCGCGGTGACATCCGTGGTGGTGGTGGAGTTGCGCCAGGCCACTTGCACAGCAGTAGCAGCAGCATGTGTTTGCAGTTGGGTGTGTGTGTGTGTACAGCAGCATGCGCGGGGGTCGCTGTCTTCAGCAGCACGACAGGGGGGTGGGGGTGCAGTTGCACTCGGGGCCCCTGTGCACGGCAGTCAGCGTCTTGGGTGTGTGGGTCTTTAAACCCTAAACCCTACATCCGAAACCCTAAACCCTGAGCCCCAAACCCTAGAGGTGAATTGGTACACGAGACCCAGGCCCAAGCTGAAGTGGAAGCTGTGCCCTGTGCCCCTAAACTGTGCACTGGGTGAGCAGGGGAGCTGCGTTGTGGCGGTGGAGTTGCGGCCTGGCCGCCTGCATATCATCATCATCAGCTGCTGCAGCAGCAGCAGCAGCAGCAGCGGTATATGTATGTAGTCTGAGGACAGTGATTTTCTTTTCGGTAGTTTCAGTTAATTATTCCACAGCCGGATTTGGCTTTGACCGCGTTGACCGTTGACCTCCTGTTGAGTGTGTGTACTCAGGTTTGCGTCATTTGAAAGCTCCTGACGAGTTCTGTCAGGCGGGCTCGACAGACATCCATTCCACCGAATGGGTTGAGCTGTGTTCCAAATCAAAGTACAGCCGGAATACAGCCAAATGGCTGTGTAGAGCCGAAAATGAAATCACTGTCTGAGGGCGTGGGTTAGCACGCACTTGCATGGACAACACTTGGAAGACCACCCTGCCCGCTGCTCCCACCCCTTTTCACTTTGGGTTTCGGGTTTGACCTGATTTCCATGCCCCTCTCTTCACCTGTACGTCGTGGGCGAGGCATTGCACCAAGCATCGCCACCGGCCGCGGCCATGCCCGCGCTAGACACACACACGCACACACATGCATGCACACACACATACACACACCTGTACGTCGTGGGAATGGGCCCCTGCAGCGTGGCATGGTACCAAGCATCGCCACCGGCCGTGGCCATGCCCGCGCTAGACACACACACGCACACGCGCATGCGCGTGCGCGCATGCCCGCGCGAGACACACACACACAAACACACACGCGCTCACACACGCGCACACACACGTGCACACACACGCACGCACACACACATGCACACACACACACACACACACACACACATACACACATACACACACCTGTAGGTGGTGGGAATGGGCCCCCGCAGCGTGGCGTTGTACCAAGAGTACATCGCCACCAGCCGTGGCCATGCACGCGCAAGGAAGCGGCGGTTTGCGCCCTCCTCTCGGTCTGCACGTGCGCGCGCGTGTGAGCGTGTGTGTAGGGCGCGGCAGTATACCGTATACGTGGGCCCGTATACCGTATACTACCGTATAACGTATACGGTATACAAGGGTACACGTGTATACCTTTGATTCCTTGATCCGATTGAGACGGGAACAGTAAATTTGGATACCTTACATGATGAGCATCACACATCCACTATAAAAAGCTGACTTTGCTATGTTCGGTTTAGAGGAAACACAAAACTAGGTTTTTCTCACTGCATGGCAGCCGGGGCGTCCCTGCGCCCCATGCGAACACCATATTCTTCCCTCCACCCCATGCTGCATCCAAGCATTGTTCTGGATAGCCCTTGTCATGAGCTGTCCAATGCAAGTCGAATCGTCAAAATCCATGCAGTTTCAAGGGAGTTGGAGCCTTTACGCCTTATACTTGTCGTCCAAAAAATGCTGTATACGGTATACATCCCGCCGAATACGGTATTTATACCGTAACGGTATACATACGGTATATACGGTATACGTATACCGTGCCGCGCCCTACGTGTGTGTGTGTGTGTGTGTGTGTGTGTGTGTGTGAGCAGCCGTGGCCATGACCGCGTTAAGAAGCGGCGTTTTTTGCCCTCCTCGCGGTCTGGGGCTCGATTAACGGAGGCGCGTTCTCGTCGCCAAGCCCTGGACCCAGCAATGCGGCGCTGCTGGTGACGAGGATCTCCGTGCCGCTGACGAGCGGGGTAAAATACGACTGGCCCGGCTCCTGCTAGACTGCCCCTCGGTGGAACACTTCAGGAGCGGCTTGCCCGGCGCTGCCATGGCTTGGCGAGTAGCCGCGGCGCTGCCGCGGCCCGTGCTGGGAGACGGCCCTTATCCTCCCCCCATGCAGGACGCCATGCGGCACCGATCTCGACGAGTTGATCGACGAGCGGAGGAGCTGGCGCCCATCAATGCATGCTGGACATTGGTCAAGATGGCTGCCCGTGGAGGCGGGCAACCATCACGGCTTCAGTGGTGGCGACTGCCGAGGCAACACACAGTAAATCCGCTGCACCAATCGCAGCGTTCGTCACCGCGCTCATCCTCAGGGTCGCTCGTCTGCCGGTGACTGGCGTTGGAAGGTCTTCAGGCAGCCTCCATGACAACTCTTCGTCCATGCACCCCTGGAGGGTGGGACCTGGTCATGCATGAGGTATGGGGCGCCGGCTGAGCCCCATGCAAACGAGAGCTGGACAGCCATGCACTGCCAGGCGGGGACCGTTCCAGTCAGCGCCAGTCGGCTCTGCCGGCTTGACTGGCCACAAGGCCACTACTGTGACCCTGAGGAAGGTCCTCTCCTATATGCTCCTTGCGAGACATGTCTCTCAGAGACCGCTGTTTGGGGTAGTCTAGCCGGCGGGAGCGGTAGTCTATCGGCCGGGAGCCGGCGGTACTCTAGTACTTAGGTGTGCTGGAGTATCGGCGGGTGTCTCTAGTAGAAGAGTAGCCTGCTTAGCTGGAAACCCCGTGTTACTGTTACTGTTACTGCTGGCCACGGGGGGGGGCAAGAGACTTATTTCCTGCAGGCACGGTACATATTTTTTGGGGGGGGTCTGACCCCCCCAGCCCCCCACCCTAACTCGCTGATTACACCATGCATGGAGCCGGGACCAATGCGCATGGCTTCCTTACAGTTAGGGCTGTCCATCGCAATGTCCAAGTTGTCAAAATGTACCCAAAATAACCCCCCAAATGCAGCCATACCATGGCTTTGATTGCCGCCACCAAGGAGAGTGGAGCCTCCAGTTCACACTTTCCAGGCAGGATTGCCTCTCCTGAAGTGTTTTGCTTTGCTCTCCAAGGAAATTCAGATGGCATCGGTCCCATCTCAATCTATGAAGGTTGCACAAATCCCTAGGTGGGCACTTGCAAGTGCACTTGGTTCACCGCGGGGAGCACGCGGGAGAGTTGGGGCGTTTAGGGGGGTGGACCCCCACCCTATTAACCCAGGCTCCTTTCTGAGAGTGGATTCGTGCTCCTCTCATCAAGGCGGTTCCAATGGTGTCTTCCCGTCGAAAATGGCCCACTGCAAAGAAAGTTCTGGACCCCCCGTATTTCTTTTTTGCGCCCTCCCCCCCCCACCACCCCCCTCCCACTCTGAGACCCCATATCTTGGCCTCCAGGTGTCCGAATTCAAAAATTTCGCTTGATTTGGAAGCTACACATACAGGAGATTGACATTCAGCGTGCCTGTATTTTCTGTTTTTTCTGCCCCCCCGTGCTGCTGCCAGTCTCTGTCCTTGGTTATAATGCGCCGTAAGTTCGGTGTCCGACGGACTATTTACTCGACCAGCACAACCAGTGATTTCCTTTTCATGAATTTTAATAAATGATTCCACAGCCGGATTTTGATTTAACCGCGTTGACCGTTGACCTCCTGTTGACCGTTTGTCCTCAGACATAGATCCTTTGAAAGCTGTTTACGTGCTCTGTCTGGCGGGCTTGTCAGACCAACAACCCACTGGATGGGTTGGGCTGTGTGCAAGGTCAAAGTACAGCCGGAATACAGTCAAATGGCTGTGTAGAGCCGAAAAGGAAATCACTGACCACACCTGACCGCCCGGGCGCCATCTGCACCACCATGCGAGAGAGCGGCAGCCACGGCCCCTCACCCCAACACACACGGAGAGAGAAATACCCCCCCCCACCCCCCACCCCCCACCGCACCGTGTGCACAGCAATCTTGATGGCTTGTGGCCTGCTATGGGGGTGTAATTTTGACAGCTGCCGGTCTCTTTCCTAGGTTAAAATGCGCCGCAAGTGCGGTGTCCGACAGACTATTAAATCGACCACCACACCCAGTGTTTCCTTTTCATAATGTTAAATTAATTATTCCACAGCCGGATTTTGCTTTGACCGCTCCGTCTGGCGGGCTTGTCAGACCAACAACCCACTGGATGAGTTGAGCTGTGTGCAAGGTCAAAGTACAGCCGGAATACAGCCAAATGGTTGTGTAGAGTCGAAAAGGAAATCACTGACCACACCTGACCGCCCGGGCGCCATCTGCACCACCATGCGAGAGAGCAGCAGCCACAGCCCCTCACACACACGTGCAAACACACACACACACACACACACACACACGCGTGCAAAACACACACACACACACATACACATACACACACACACACGTGCAAACACATACACACACACGCACACAAACACACCTGACCGCCAGGGCGCCATCTGCACAACCATGCGCGAGAGAGGCAGCCACAGCGTCGGCGGAGCCATGTTCAGGATGGGGTCTTGGACAACACTTTCAGGCGGCACACGCGCGCGAGCTCCCTCTCCGAGCAGCTGCGCGGCAGGTGTGGGGCAGGTGTGGGGCAGGTGTAGGGGTGTGGACGACACTTTCGGGTGTCACGCGCACCTCCTCTCCGAGTAGCTGCGTGGTAGGTGGGGGGAAGGTGTAGAAGTGTGGATGTGTGGGAGGTGTGCGGGCCTTGGACGACACTTTCAGGCGGCACGCGCGCGCGAGCTTCCTCTCCGAGCAGCTGCGTGTGGCAGGTGTGGGACAGGTGTGGGGCAGGTGTGGGGGTGTGGACGACACGTTCCACGTGCACCTCCTCTCCGAATGGCTGCGTGGTAGGTGTGGGGCAGGTGTGGGGCAGGTGTGGGGCAGGTGTGGGGCAGGTTGTGGGTGCATGGACGACACTTACGTGTGTCACGTGCGCCTCCTCTCCGAGTAGCTGCGCGGCAGGTGTGGGGCAGGTGTGGGTGTGTGGGTGTGTGGACGACACTTTCGGGTGTCATGTGCGCCTCCTCTCAGAGTGGCTGTGTGGTAGGTGGGGGGAAGATGTTTAAGTGTGGATGTGTGGGAGGTGTGCGGGTGTGGACGACACTTTCTGGCGGAACGCGCGCACACTGTGAGCAGCTGCGCGGTGGGCGTGGGGCAGGTGTGGAGGTGTGAAGGTGTGGTTGACACTTTCAGGCAGCACGCGCGCAGTAGGTGTGAGGAAGATGTGGACGCAGGTGTGGCAAGTGTGGCAAGTGTGGACGGTCGGAGGAAAGTGGGGGGCGTCAGTCAGCGTGGATGACGCTAGATACGCATACAGGACGTTGCAGCTGCGTGAGCCCTCTTTCCCCCTTCCTCTGCACACCAGTTACAGTTACATCGGCTTTCCAGCAAAGACTACCTCTAGTCCTAGTACCACCGCCTAGACCCAAGTCCAGTTCTGGCCCTAACACACCCTAAACCCTAAACCCTAAAACCCTACACCCTTGAAACCCCGAACGCCGTTAACCTCTGCCCACCCTAAGCCCCCCTCCCCAGCCCCTGCACATACCCGTGTCCTCCATGCAGCCCAGTGATCCCCCTGCAAGCCGTATACCGCTCCGGGCCGGATTTCCCATTTCCCAGAAAAGCACCACACACGTGGAGGTAGAGGGCATGGAACGGTGCGTTGGAAAGCTCTCGCCGAGATCAGCGCAACGGCACGCGTCGCGTGAACACCCGCTTTGTATTGCGCCTGGTATGAGCGGTCAAAGCTGCTCGAGCCGGGGGAAAACAAGTTGCCAAAATGCTTCCCAGGGATCACCGAAGCAGTCGTCAGTGGTCATGAGGTCGAGCCACTGCAATCTCTACTGCGCTCTCGCCCTCTCTGTTGCACTGCCCCGTTTTTATCCCGTCGCCTCCCTTGGCCCCTGATAAACCGCCCCCTCCCCTGCAAATAACACACGCACTTGGGTCCGAGCAATCCACCCAGTGGCCCCTGAGTTATTAGTTTTTTGCCGGCTCGAGCAACTTTGACCGCTCATACCAGGCACAATACACAGCGGGTATGCATGCGACGTATGCCGTTGTGCTGCTCTCGGCGAGACCTTTCCAACGCACCCCTCCACGCCCTCTCCCACCAAGTGTGGGGTGGGTTTCTGGGGAACCGGAAATCCGGCCCAGAGCGGTATACGGCTTGCAGGGGAATCACTGAATCCACCCGTCGCGGGCCATGAGGTTGGGCAGTGCTCTCTCTCTCTCTCTCTCTTTCTCTCAGTGATTTCCTTTTCAGGATTTATTATGATTAATTCTCCTACAGCCGGATCTTGCTTGGACCGCGTTGACCGTTGACCTCCCGTTGACCGTTTGTCCTCATGCTTAGGTCAATTGAAAGCTGTTGACGTGCTGTCTGGCAGGCTTGTTAGACTTGAAATCCACTGGATGGGTTGGGCTGTGTGCAAGGTCAAAGTACAGCCGGAAAACAGCCAAATGGCTGTGTAGAGCTGAAAAGGAAATCACTGGAGCCAGTGCTCTCTCTCTCTCTCTCTCTCTCTCTGTTGCACTTGCTGCTTGCTGCCCTGTATTTATCTTTCCCTTGGCCCCCAACCTGCCCCCTCCCCTCCAAATAACACGCACCTGGGTCCCTGCAATCCACCCGTCGTGTGTGATGAGGTCCAGCCAGTGCGCGCTCGCTCTCTCCCTTTCTCTCTATTGCACTGCCTGCTTGTCCCCTGTCTCGCCCCCTCCTCTCCAAATAACACACACACACACACACACCTGGGTCCCGGCGATCCACCCGTCGTGTGTTATGAGGTCCAGCCAGGGCACGCTCGCTCTCTCCCTTTCTCTCTGTTGCACTGCCTGCTTGGCCCCTATCTCGCCCCCTTCTCTCCAAATAACACACACACACACACACCTGGGTCCCGGCGATCCACCCGTCGTGTGTTATGAGGTCCAGCCAGGGCACGCTCGCTCTCTCCCTTTCTCTCTGTTGCACTGCCTGCTTGGCCCCTATCTCGCCCCCTTCTCTCCAAATGATGATGGATCTTACAGTCTGTGTGACACCAGTAATGATGTATAAGACCGGTGTCGGCGCTAGCGCCCGACACCTTAAACTCAGTTTCAGTGGGAAACTGGCTGGCTACCTGGTAGGGGTGAGGGTAACCCCCACACGCGCGCACGCACTGGACCTAGACAGGACACTGGGCCCCCAGATCCACCCTATACCACCCAGGTAGTGACAGCAACGCATTGTTGGTGTGCGCCTGTGTTCTACTACTAGTCCCGCCGCCGCCATTGGCTCCAGCAATCTCCTCCATGCCCGCCAGCAATCTCCTCCACGCCCGCCAGCAATCTCCTGTATGCCCGCCAGCAATCTCCTCCATGCCCGCCAGCAATCTCCTGTATGCCCGCCAGCAATCTCGTCCATGCATGGGCGCCGCCATGCGATCTCCATGCGCCGCGCCGCGCTCCATGCGCGCCAGCACCCGTACCACCCGCCTCATTCCCGTTCTTTAGCCATTCCCCGTGACACCTATGGCTGATCCTTGTTCCGCCGTCCCCTTTGGCATCTGTAACCCGTATCCTCTCCCTGTAGCCTCATTCCCCGTTCTTAACCGCCATCTCCATTATGGTGCCCGCCCGCTGGTGGGGCCTCGCCTCGCCCCATGCCGCACGGCTAGTGTATTGATTGCTGCGCCATCTATAATCTGCGCCTTGGGGCAGGGAACCCCTGCGCCACAACCTCCTCACAAAGCCTAGCCGCATGTGCCTCGCTTCCCATGTTTCTCAATTTCTCGCCATCCGCTTCCATGCTGCCGCCTGCAATCTCCTCCACGCCCGCGAGCAATCTCCTCCATGCCCGCCAGCAATCTCCTCCATGCATGCACGCGCAGAGCGCCGCCATGCAACCCCCATGCGCCGCGCGCGCCATGCGCGCGCCGCGCCCGCCAGCTCCCGTAGCCTCATTCCCCGTTCTTTACCCATGCGCCGTGACGCATTAGCCTTGTCCGCCGTCCCCTGGCATGCATAACCCGTAGCCTCATCCCCGGTAGCCGCATTCCCCGTTCTTAGCCGCCATCTCCATTATGGTGCCCGCCCGCTGGTGGGGCCTCGCCTCGCCCCATGCCGCACGGCTGGTGCATCGATCGCGTCGCCATCTAATAATCTGCGCCTTGGGGCAGGGAACCCCTGCGCCGCAACCTCCTCACAAAGCCTAGCCGCATGTGCCTCGCTTCCCATGTTTCTCAATTTCTCGCCATCCGTCTCTCTCTTCCATCCAGGCACAGTAAACCATTAGGAGCCGCAATCTGCTTGAGTTCCGATCGTTGTGAGAGGGGGTGCATGCTCGCCGCAATTCTCGCCATCGTGCATCGTGCTCTCCATCGTACCGCTGCCCCATCTGCCACATAGCCTCGCCCCATCAGGACCAGTTCATCAGTAGCGCTGTGCGTCACAGCCGCGCAGGGTAAATTTCCAGATTTTCAGCCGCCCAGTACCAAGCGCAGTTGTCCCGGTTGTCCGCCATCGAGCGGCGCCAGGGCGGGAGCCCCTGGCGAAGAGCTTATGAACTTAACATGATAGATAGCTTATATAACACACACACACACACACACACACACACCTGGGTCCCGGCGATCCACCCGTCGTGTGTTATGAGGTCCAGCCAGGGCACGCTCGCTCTCTCCCTTTCTCTCTGTTGCACTGCCTGCTTGGCCCCTATCTCGCCCCCTTCTCTCCAAATAACACACACACACACACACACCTGGGTCCCGGCGATCCACCCGTCGTGTGTTATGAGGTCCAGCCAGGGCACGCTCGCTCTCTCCCTTTCTCTCTGTTGCACTGCCTGCTTGGCCCCTATCTCGCCCCCTCTCTCCAAATACACACACACACACACACACCTGGGTCCCGGCGATCCACCCGTCGTGTGTTATGAGGTCCAGCCAGGGCACGCTCGCTCTCTCCCTTTCTCTCTGTTGCACTGCCTGCTTGGCCCCTATCTCGCCCCCTTCTCTCCAAATAACACACACACACACACACACACACACCTGGGTCCCGGCGATCCACCCGTCGTGTGTTATGAGGTCCAGCCAGGGCACGCTCGCTCTCTCTCTTTCTCTCTTATGCACTGTCTGCTTGGCCTCTATCTCGCCCCCTCCTCTCCAAGTAACACACACACACACACACACAAACACACACACACACACCTGGGTCCCGGCGATCCACCCATCGTGTGCCATGAGGTCGAGCCAGTGTGCGAGTGAGTCGCGCTGGAGCAGCGGGTCGAACGCCATGAGCAGCAGCTACACGCGCGTGCGTGTGTGTGTGTGTGTGTGTGTGTGTGCGAGCAAGTCGCGCTGAAGCAGCGGATCAAACGCCATGGGCAGCAGCTACACGTGCGTGTGTGTGTGAGTGTGTGTGTGTGTGTGTGTGCGAGGGAGTCGCGCTGAAGTAGCGGGTCGAACGCCACGAGCAGCATCTGTATGCACGTGTGTGTGTGTGTGTGTGTGGTCGATTTTTACAGTCCGTCGAACGCCTTTGATGGCGCATTAGACCCCGTTTGTGTGTGTGTGTGTGTATGTGTGTGCGAGTCACGCTGAAGCAGCGAGTCGAATGCCATGCGCAGCAGCTGCATGTACGTGTGTGTAGGGTTGTGGGCAACCGTATATGGACGGCCCCGTGTATCCGTATATACGTACATACGACCGTATATCCGTATATACGCATCCGTATATGTAGCACAGCTGCCTCATATGTCCGTCAAATTGGGTGAGAAAACGCCGTTGGGACGCTGGATTTACAAGGGGCACTGTTGCTCTCGGTGTGATCATCATGCGTGCTAAGGTTGTTCAGTAAATGCCAAAACCATATTGTGGCTGCACGGGTGGCCGCGGTGCGTGCGGTGTGGGAGCCAAGTCCTCTCCCTCCTCCTTTCTCCTCCTCTCCCTTGTCCCCCCTCCGTTGAGTCTGTGACCTGATCTAGTTCAGTACGCAAGGGCCCCCGTCCCTTGTTAAAACGCTGAGCAAGTAATAGCCGAGACACTACCCCACCAAGACCCAGACCCAGACACACACCCAAACCCTAGACCCAGGGGACCCCCTGCCTAGACCCACACCCACACCCACACCGCACCCAGACCCCAGGCCCCAGGCCCCAGACCCCGCCCCCGCCTCCCGCCCCCGCCCCAGACTCCAGACCCCAGAACCCAGACCTCAGGCCCCAGACCCCAGACCCCAGACCTCAGGCCCCAGACCCCAGACCCCAGACCTCGACCCAGAGAGACCCCAAAGTTGTTGCGCCACCCGCCCAATGAGCCGCATGCATGCGCCCCATGCACATCACCACTACCCCCCCCCCCAAAGCTGCATGCAATCGAAAGAGCTGGTCATCAGCTTAACAATGCAAGCAGAATCGTCCGATTCCGTGCTGTATTCGGGGAGTAGTGTTGCCGTTTGTTGCGTGACTCCAAGGTGTGACCCCGTTGGCTGTCTGAAGGACCTTGCGGCCCACGTTCCTCCATCCGATATCTCTTGCTTACTGCTACTGAGGCTTTTTGCGACCCGTTGCGGCCCGTTGCGGCCCGGATCGCGTCGGCGTTAGCCGCAATCCACACCAAAAAAAACGTATATTGCAGTGCGTATACCGCCCGCTTTTGACATCCGTATATACGGCCGTGTATACGGATATACGGATATACGGAATATACGGTTGCCCACAACCCTACGCGTGTGTGTGTGTGTGTGTGTTAGCGTCAGCTGCATGCGTTTGTGTGTGTATGTGTGTGTGCGAGCAAGTCTCACTGAAGCAGCAGGTCAAACGCCCTGAGCAGCAGCTACACGTGCGTGTGTCTGTGTGTGTGTGTGTGTGAGCGAGTCACGCTGAAGCAGCAGGTCAAACGCCATGATCAGCAGCTGCACGTGTGTGTGTGTGTGCATGTGCGTGTGTGTATGTCAGCTGCACCCACACCCGTGTGTGTGTGTGTGCGTGTGCGTGTGTGTGTATGTGAGCAGCAGCTGCATATGTGTGTGTGTGTGTGCGCACATGCGTGTGTGTGTGCGTCTATGTGTGTGTTCCTGTCTCTCTCTCTCTCTCTCTGTGTGTGTTTGCGTGAATGTGTGCGAGCGAGACTTGCTGGAGCGGTGGGCCAAAGGCCATGATCAGCAGCAGCTGCGCGTGTGTATGTGTGTGTGTGTGTGTGAGTGAGCAGCAGCTGTGGTTTTCGTGGGGGGGGGGCGTACGTAGGCAGCAGCTGAGGGGCTGGGCACGCTGGATACACACACACACACACACATAAACTTACACACACACACACACACCTGATTAAAGCCCTCGGACGCCATCGTCGGCCGCGGCGCAAAGCTGCGGCTCGGCACTGAAGCATACAGCCCCCCGGGCTGTGTGTTGGCCATGTAAGACGAAGGCTTGCCGCCACCCCTGTTTGTGCATGTGTGAGTTTGTGTGTGTGCGGTGTGTGTGTGTGTGTGTGTGTGTGTGTGTGCTTGTGTGTTTATGTGTGTGTGTGTTTGTGTGTTTATGTGTGTGTGTGTGTGTGTGTGCGCGTACCGCCTCCCAGGCTGCGTGTTCGCCACGCAGGATGAAGGCTTGCCGCCACCCCTGTGTGTGTGTGTGTGCGTTTGTGTGTGTGCGGTCTGTGTGTGTGTGTGTGTTTGTGTGTGTGTGTGCACGTACTGCCTCCCAGGCTGCGTGTTCGCCACGCAGGATGAAGGCTTGCCGCCACCCCTGTGTGTGTATGTATGTATGTACGTGTGTGTGTGTGTGTGTGTGGTGTGTGTTTGTGC
>VFSX01001134.1:0-7500 GCA_016618255.1 Chlamydomonas sp. UWO 241 | reverse complement strand
GCGTCATTGCTCCTGTGTTGTTCAATGTTTTTTATTGACCACATAGTGAAAAAGGCGCTAGACATGATGCCAGAGGGGGCTGGCGTGTCAGTCGTGACCCGAGCCGGCGGCGCTGTGTTGTCGTCGTCGTTTGAGCGTATAGTAATGCTGATGTATGCCGACGATTTATGTGTGTTCTCGCATGACCCAGCTCAGTTGGCGCTTATGCTGAAAATCCTTGACAAAGTGTCCTCTAGCTTTGGCATGCAAATCAACGCCGCCAAGACAGAAGTGATGATTTTGCCAGCAGATTTTGACGCGGATCTGCCCACGTTTTGCGCTGACTGGTGGTGAAGTGAAGACCGTCTCTGCATTTAAGTATCTAGGGAGTTGGGTAACCCAGAGTGGTGGTGTGGAAAAGGAGATCGGTGTGCGTGTCGGTCGCACGCTGGGCGTGTTTGCGTCTTTTGATAAGATTTGGGCCAGCAAGAAGATGCAAGTGCAGTCTAAGATGCGGGTTACAACACTTTCGTGCTGCCCCACTTTCTGTACGGCTGCGAAACATTGGCCCCTACTAAAACACAACTGACTCGATTGGAGGTTGCCCACTCTAACTGCCTTCGTCGCATTCTGGCTGTGCGCCTGGTCGACCGGCACAGATTAACTTATATTCGGCAGGCGTGCGACACTGAGCCAATTGAGAGCCTTGTGGCAAAGCGATCAATGCAGTGGCTAGGCCATGTGATGCGCATGCCGGCTTCTCGTCTTCCTCGTACGACTTTTGACTGCACAATGGATGTGACTCGGCAGCAAGGCCGGCCTCCAGCCTCCTCCCGACACTATTTTCTTAAGCTACTGATTCAGCAGCTAGGCGAAACTAGTGGCACTCGTTCTGATTGGAAGACTTTTTCGGACACGGCGTTTGAGCGTGCTCAGGATAGGGTCGGGTGGAGAGCCGTGGTGAACGGTCCGGCTGCCCCTCAGGCGCCGGCCCCTCCACCACGGCGGTCAAGTAGATTGGCAAGCGCCACTTGACCCCCTATCCCCTAGAAGCAGTTAGGACCTATTTTGGAGGCGTCGCACAATAGCTCTCCTTTTTCTCTGGGACTACACGTTGGCAGGCAGCCGGCTGGTGGCTACCGCCCCTCACAAGTAATTGTTAGGGCCAGAACTGGACTTGGGTCTAGGCGGTGGTACTAGGACTAGAGGTAGTCTTTGCTGGAAAGCCGATGTAACTGCCTGCAAGGCCGATTTCTAAAAGACATGCCGAAAAAGTACAACCTGTCAAAACCGTAGTCAAAACTCAAAAAGGCGAAAACATCCTGCGGCTGTCCTGCGGCGAAGCACAACAAATATAAATTAAGTCGGGATTCTATAAAAGTGGTGGCAAAGCAAAGCGGCAAGTGCTACGGTTACATCGGCTTTCCAGAAAAGACTACCATCTTGTCCAAGTACCACCGCCTAGACCCAAGTCCAGCTCTGGCCCTAACGACCACTCGTGAGGGGCGGTAGCCACCAGCCGGCCCTACCACAATCCTAACGTCTTAGGCGTGCAAGTGAAGGCGGTCATCACGCCTGAGGCGGTTGGGGGTGCGCCTCGGGCGGTGGTGCGCGCCTACGGCGGTCGGGGTGGCGCCTGAGTCTGTCGAGGGTTACGACTGAGGCGGTGACTCAGGCGGCCGGGGGTGCGCCTCAGGAGCTCTCGGCGTGCCTGAGCCGCTGCCTGATCCGCGCAAGTCAAGGTGCCGCCTGACGCGCCGCCTCAGGCGCTGGGAATGTGGTAGGCGGCTGCCTGCGAGAAGGTCATTGGTTTCCTTTTCATTTTCGGGAAATTTAATTGCTGTTCCACAGCCATTTGACCGGGGAGAGACCGGGGGCTTACGCGGAAAAAGTCAATCACGCCCCGTTTTTTTTTTTAGGGGTGAGGCGGCGGTTTCCTTTCCAGGATTCAAGTACTTTTAGGTACCACCGCCCACAGGCATTCGACCAACAGCCATTCGACCACAGCCATTTTACCACAGCCATTTGACTGGAATCACGGGGGTATCCGGCCGTGCACAGCCCAAAATGGAAATCAGTGCCGCAAACACACACACACACACAGTGTCTGTGTCAATATCACGCACACATACACACACACACACAGTGTCTGTGTCAATATCACACGCACACACACGCGCGCGCGCACGCGCACGCGACAGTGACGTAGCGTTTCAGCCCCCACCGCTAGGGCAGCCTGGATTGCGGCTCTAAAGCACCGCCCCCCGGCAATCGTCTCATGAGTCAAGAAAGGTCACAAGTCGTGAACACACGCACACACACGCGCATAAACACATGCATACACACGCGCGCACACATACACACACACACACATGCACACACACACACACACACACACACACACACACACACGCACGCACGCACACACGCGCACACACACGCAGGTTGGCGACGTGCTGGACAGAGGAGACCAGGAGCTGCAGATCTTCTACTTCCTGGAGTGCACACGCACTCACACACACACACGCGCGCGCACACACACACACACGTGCAGGTTGGCGACGTGCTGGACAGAGGAGACCAGGAGCTGCAGATCTTTTACTTCCTGGAGTGCACACGCACACACACACACACACACACACACACACACACGTGCAGGTTGGCGACGTGCTGGACAGAGGAGACCAGGAGCTGCAGATCTTCTACTTCCTGGAGCGCCTGCAGGTAAGCTGGCACTTGTGTTGTTGCGGCAGATGTTGCGGCAGTTATTGCGGCAGTTGTTGCGGCGGTTGTTGCAGCGGTTGTTGCGGCAATTGTTGCAGCATTTGTTGCGACGGTTGTTGCGGCAGTTGTTGTGTTGTTGCCCGAGTCGGCGATGTTCAAGACCCCGCCATAAAATACGCCATTCATGTGGCAGTTGTTGTCGCAGTTGTTGTGGCAGTTGTTGCGGCAGTTGTTGAAGCAGTTGTTGCAGCAGCTGTTGTGGCAGTTGTTATGTTGTTGCCCGAGTCGGCGATGTACACAACCCGCTGTATAGTGCGACATGTGTATGTGGCATTTGTTGCGGCATTTGTTGCGGCGGTTGTTGCGGCAGTTGTTGTGGCAGTTGCTGTTACAGTTGTTGCGGTGGTTTTGGGAGCAGTTGTTATAGCAGCTGTTTCGGCAGTTTTTGTGGCAGTCGTTGCAGCAGCAGCAGCTGTAAAACCTGAGAACCCTGCAAAACCTGGGACGCCTTTTAGGTGGAGGCAGACGCGCACGGCGGCAAGTTGTATGTGCTGAATGGGGACCACAAGACAATGAACGGGTCGACCAATCACCGAAACACGCTAACACGTGCAACACCTGTAAACCCCGAAAACCCTGAAAAACCTGGAACGCCTTTCAGGTGGAGGCGGATGCGCACGGCAGCAAGTTGTGTGTCTTCCAGTTTTTTTTACGGTACCACGATTGTGTGACCGACTCGTGTGGGGGTCGCCATATACGAGTAGTTTGGGTCTCGAGACACCAACAATACGCCAACATACGACCCCTCCCCTCAACCATGCTTTCAGGTGGAGGCTGACGCTCACGGCGGCAAGTTGTATGTGTGAATGGCAACCACTAGACGATGAACGCACTGACCAACCGGAGCACGCAAACACGCGCAAACACCTGTTAACCCCGAAAACCCTTCAAAACCTGGAACGCCTTTCAGGTGGAGGCTGACGCGCACGGCGGCAAGTTGTACGTGCTGAATGGCAACCACGAGACGATGAACGTGTCGACAAACCACCGATACGCGACGCCGGGCGCGGGGCTGGAGCTACTGCGGTGGCAGCAGTGGTAGGTTTGGTTGGGGGTTTGTGGTTTATTTGGGGGTTAAGGACGATGAATGTGTGCACACATGTGTGGACCACAACACGCGACGCCAGGCACGGGGCTTGAGCTACTGCGGTGGCAGCAGTGGTGGGTGGGTGGTTTCTTGGGGTTTGTGGTTTGGTTTGGGGTTAAGGATGATGAATGTGTGGGATAAGCAGCGGCGATACGCGACGTCGGGCGCTGGGCTGGAGCTACTGCGGTGGCAGCAGTGGTGCGTGTTGTTTGGTTTCTTGGGCCTTTTCTTTGTGGTTTAGTTTGGTGTCAAGGTTTGAGGTTTAGTTTGGTGTCATGAATGTGTGGACCTCAGCACGCGACGCCAGGCGCGGGGCTGGAGCTCGTGCGGTGGCAGCAGTGGTGCGTGTTGTTTGGTTTCTTGGGCCTTTTCTTGGTGGTTTAGTTTGGTGTCAAGGTTTGAGGTTTAGTTTGGTGTCATGAATGTGTGGACCTCAGCACGCGACGCCAGGCGCGGGGCTGGAGCTCGTGCAGTGGCAGCAGTGGTGCGTGTTGGTTCGGGGGGGGCTAGGCCTCAGGGCCTCCTCCCAACCTCGCCAACTGCAACGAACTACCTGAAACATCGCCACCGACGGCAGGGCCGCCCTTTCGTCGCGCCTCAGCAAGCAGTGCCCTTGTGCACAAGAAACAACGAAAAAACAGGAACCTGAATAAGAACAGAAGGAAAAACAAAGAAAGGGGGAAAGAATTACATCCGCCAACCGACCGCAGGACCGCCCTCGCGTCCGCCTCCGCGAGCAGTGCTCCTCGTGCACGGGAACAAAAGGAACCTAGGGGAGGAAAACCGAGGAAAAGCGAAGGGAAAGAGTTACATCCACCAACCTACCGTAGGACCGCCCTCGCGTCGCGACTCCGCGAGCAGTGCTCCTCGTGCACAAAGACGCCCGGACCGCCGCCACCGCTAGGCAGCGGCAGCGGCAGAGGTGGTGGCGGTGGCGCTGCGCCAGCGGCGGCGTCAGGCGGGCAGGTGTGAATGGGGGGGCTGTGTGTGTGTGTGTGTGTGCCAGAGGGGAGGGGGGGGGCTGTTTGTGTGAGCGTGCCAGCAGCGGCAGAGGTGGTGGCGGCACTGCGCCCGCAGCCGCGCCAGGCGTGCAGGTGCTGGTGTGTGTGTGTGTGTTTGCGTGTGTGTTTGTGTGTGTGTGTGTGTGTGTGTGTGTGCCGTGTGTGCGCGTGCCAGCGGCAGCAGAGGTGGCGGCGGAGCTGCGCCAGCAGCCGCGTCAAGCGGGCAGGTGTGAATGGGTGGGCTGTGCGTGTGTGTGTGTGTGTGTGTGTATTTGTGTGTGTCGGGGAGGGGGCTGTGTGTGTGTGCTGGTGTTGGCGCTGCGCCAGCGGCGGCGGCAGGCGGACAAGTGTGTGTGGTGGGGCGGGCTGGTTGTGTGTGGTGCTGGGTTGTATGTTGTGCGTGTGCGGGGGGGGGGCGTGCACTCTGACCGCACGGCTCTGCGTGGCGGCCTCATAAGTAGACCCCCACACACAATACACGCCATCAACGGCGGCCGACGGACTGTAAAAACGACCACAATCAAAACCTTTACCCCCCCACACACCGTGTTCAGAACGTGCTCGTCGGCGGCATATGCACTCTGGCCACTCTGCGCGGCGGCCTTGCAAGTTGATCCACACACTCACCCACCTCTGAGCGACAGCGCACTGCTTTTCCAACAAGATGCTTCACCCCCTGAACCCTATGAAGGGTCTTAGGGGTTTAAACCCCTAAGACACTTAACCCTTAACCCTAAACCCTAATGGTTCACCCCACAATATTCCCCACACCCACGAAATGCAGAACACGCTGTACGGCGGCATGCACTCGGACCGCACGGCTGCGTGGCGGCCTGGCAGCCCACTCTCTGCACGCTTCCTAGCACCACACCAAATCAGCCTGCAGGTGTGTGTGTGTGTGTGCGTGTGTGTGTGTGTGTGTGTGTGTTTGCATGTGTGTGTGTGTGTGTGTGTTTGGAGCTCTCTGCGCGCTTCCTAGCGCCGCGCCAAATCAGCCTGCAGGTGTGTGTGTGTGTGTGCACGTGGCGGCGTGCTGCCAGCGCCATCGAACCCCCCACACACCTCCACACACCCACACCTCGGCACCCACAACTCCACAACCCCACACTTATCCACACTGACAGGTCGGCAGCAGCCTGTTTGTGCACGGCGGCGTGCTGCCAGCGCCCCCCCCCCCCACACACACCTCTGCACACACCCACATTCTTTCCACACACACACACACACGTACCAGCACTGCAGGTCGGAAGCAACCTGTTTGTGCACGGCGGCGTGCTGCCATCGCACCCCCCCCCACACACACACACACCTCTCCACACCTCCCCACTTACCCACATCTCCACACCTCCACACTTATCCCCACCGCAGGTCGGAAGCAACCTGTTTGTGCACGGCGGCGTGCTGCCATCGCATGTGGACTATGGGCTGGAGCGCATCAACAAGGAGACGCAGGTGCCCGTGTGTGTGCGTGTGTGTGCGCATGTGCGTTGTGTGTGTGTGTGTGTGTGTGTGTTGCGGCTGCCACACCCATCGCATGTGGACTATGGGCTGGAGCGCATCAACAAGGAGACGCAGGTGCCAGTGTGTGTGTGTGTGTGTGTATGTGTGTGTGCGCTTGTTGTGTGTGTGTGTGCGTGTGCGCGCGTGTTGTGTGTGTGTGTGTGTGTATGTGTGTGTGTGTGTGTGTGTGTGTGCTCACAAGGAGACGCAGGTGTTTGGGGGGAGGAGTGCGGATCAGGCCCTCCAGCCGCCCAACTCCCTTTGCGGCACGACAACGACACGATGCCCCCTCCCATTCCCCCCTCCCCCCCACACACACACAGAGAGACGCCCACACACAACACACACACACACACACAGACAGACAATCTCTCTCATGTGCACAGTTGTGGCTGCTGGAGGTCCAGGCCCTGCATCGCGTGGGCTCGCATAAACACCTCAGGGGCTGACACGATGCCCTCCCCTCCCCCACCCCCACCCCACCCCCCACACACACAGATAGATGGACACACACCCAGATAGATGGACACACGCTACACACACGACACGACACACACACGCTCTCCCATGTGGATAGTTGTGGCTGCTGGAGGGCCAGGCCCTGCATTGTGTGGGCGCGCATCAACACCTCAGGGGCTGACATGATGCCCCCCCCCCCCCCCCCCCCCCCCCACCACACACACACACAGATAGATAGATAGACACACAGCACACACACAGCATACACACACACACACTCTCATGTGCACAGTCGTGGCTGCTGGAGGCCCTCCACCCGCCCAACTTTCTTCGCGGCAGCACCGCCATCGTGTGGGAGCGCATAAACACGTTGGGGGCCGACACGATCCCCCCCCCCCCCCATTACGACACACACACACAGACACACACACACACACACAGAAAGATAGACACACACAACACACACGACACATAATAGGGGGCTGACACGCTGCCCCCCCCCCCCCCCCCCCCCGCACTCACTACACACCAAGACAGAGACACACACAGCACACACAGCACACACTCTCATGTGCACAGTCGTGGCTGCTGGAGGGTCACACAGCAGCCCAACTTCCTTCGCGGCAGCACCGCGATCGTATGGGCGCTCATAAACACCTCAGGGGTTGACACGATGCCCCCCCCACCCCC
>VFSX01000298.1:173503-220826 GCA_016618255.1 Chlamydomonas sp. UWO 241 | reverse complement strand
AATCGAAACTCAGTCGACGTTGACGTCGTTGTGTGGCTGCTTGGCTGCTTGACTGCTTGGCTGCTTGACTGTTTGACTGCTTGACTGCTTGATTACTTGACTGCTTGACTGCTTGACTGCCTGACTGCTTGACTCATGCATGCGCTCACGTGCTCGCAGGTTCAAGAGCGGCGACCAGGTGGAGCCGCTCGGGGTGCTCAGCCTTGGGAGGTGAGGTTTTACATGTTTTAGCTTTTTAGGGTTTGGTTTGGGTTTAGCCCTTCAAGTTTTTAGGGTTCAGCCCTTTTAGGGTGAAGCCCTTTTTAATAACTGAGTTCAAGAGCGGCGACAAGTGGAGCCGCTCGGGGTGCTCAGCCTTGGGAGGGGAGGTTTTACAGGGTTTAGGGTTTAGCCCTTCAGGATTTTAGGGGAAACCCCTTTTAGGGTTCAGCCCTGTAACTGAGTTCAAGAGCGGCAACCAGGTGGAGCCGCTCGGGGTGCCGAGCCTTGCCGAGGTTTTACAGGCGGTGCCGAGGTTTTACAGGTGGAGCCGAGGTTTTACAGGCGGTGCCGAGGTTTTACAGGCGGTGCCGAGGTTTTACAGGCGCACACACACATACACATACACAACGCAACACACACACACGCACACACACACACACACACACACAAACAGGTGCCAGTTCGAGGCCGGCACCGCGCACTGCTTCCGTTTGTGCTGCCCTCCGCAGCCACCCACCCTTAAACCCGCCCTCAAACCCACCCTCAAGCGCACACACACACACACACACACTCGCGCGCGCACACACAGGTGTCAGTTTGAGGCCGGCCCCGCCCGCACCATCAGTTCCCCTCTGCAGCCACCCACCCTCAAACCCACCCTCAAACCCACCCTCAAATCCACCCTAAAACTCAACCGCACTCACTCACACACACACATGCACGCACACAGGTGCCAGTTCGAGGCCGGCACCGCATACTGCTTCCACGTGATGGACGTGAAGCCGTCGGGGTGGCTCGTCGGCGCGCGCCACCACCGCTACTCGTTCCAGGCGCCCTCCGTCGACGACTGCTGCGAGTGGGTGGTCGCGATACGCGAGGCGATCGAGGTCGCGGGCGGGAGAGCGCTGCACTATGACGAGGGCGCGGCGGCGGCGGCGAATTAGTCGTGACAGGCGCGGTCTGGCGAACGGCGAAGGTGTTCGGATACCAGGGCTGTGGCCCTTAAGCTAGTCTGCGTGCGGACCTCAGCCCAAGGGCAGAGCTAGCCCGCGCCCTCGTCAGCCCCCTCACAGAAGGGCTGGTTCCTCGTCCGCATGTGGGCAAGAAGTTGTGGAGGCGCGTGGTAGCGTGCGAGGATCGGCGCCTGTCTGTTTCTACTCGACCAAGGCCAACACGGAGGCACGGTGTATGTTACACAAAATCCGTGTGGGAAGTTGTTATTGAAAGGGTCATCAATCAGTCCAATCTCTCCATGACATGGTTTTTATGTTTGCAAAAAAAAATGGTGGCAGGGAGTTTTCCCCGATGACCATTTTCTAGGGCGGTCCTGGGGTCCCAGCTAGAGGCACCGCGATGTCAGTCAACGCTAACTCCCGTGGGTTGCGCCGAGGCAGCATGCAGACACGAGCTGCCAGAGCCCAGTTGGGGGTCATGAGTGGTTGGGGGTCGGGTCGTCGCGGTGCAAAATTGCGCAAGAGGATGGAGGCGCGCGGTCGGTGCGCGCTTTGCAGCCAGTCAAGCGTGGGCGTCGTCATCACTGGACCGCCGCGCGGATTTTGCTCATGTCCTTTGACCGCTTGAGCGTGTCCATCGTCCCCTGCATCTTCTGGCGCTGCAGCGCCGCGTCCATGTTGGCCTGCTTCCGCTGCGTCATCAGCTCCTGGCGCTCGCGCAGCATGCTGCGCTTCGTCTCAAACTCGGTCATGATCTTGCGCAGCCCGAGGTCTCGCTCGTAGCACTGGTGCTTCGCGATCGAGTCGACCTTGTCGAGGCGCAGCTTCAGCTGTGGGGTGGTGGAGGAAGAAGGGCGGGGGGAGTGAGGCAACCTGTTGGCAACAGACGGTGCTGCACGTGCACACACTCGCACACACACACACGCACTCGCGCGCACAGACACAATGCTGTGCGTGTTGACGAATTGTGGCGCCTCACCCACCCCACCCACTCCCACCCACTTCACGCACCTCGTCAAAGATCCCCGTGATGGCCCCACCCTTCATGCGCTCAAGCAGGCCCACCCACCCCACCCACCCACACTCCCACGCACCTCAAAGTCCGACTCGAGCTTCTTGATGTCGTTCTCCTTCTTGCGCCGCGCGTACAGCTCGGCCAGCTCGCGGTCCTTTTGTTCCGCGCGCGAGCGGATCGACTGCTTGCGCGCCTCCTCAGCGTCAGCGGCCGACTGGTACTTCTCCGCGCGCTCCTGCTCCATGCGCGCGTCTGCCATCCGCTTCGCCTCAATATCGCGCTTCTCAATCACCTCGAGCTCCACCCTGCGCGCCGCGGCCGCGCGCTCGCGCGCCTCGAAGTCTGCGCGCTTCTTCGCGAGCACGGCCTCGCTCTGCGCGAGCGCGGCCGCGATGCGCGCGTCCGCCTTGGCGCGCTTCTCCGCGTTGGCGATCGTGCGCGCCTTGGCCTCGTCGTCCATGCGCCGCGCGCGCTCGGCGTCCTGCTTCTCCATCTTGATCCGGTTCTGGCGCACGAGCTCGGCCTGCGCGTCGAGGATGGCTTGCGTTGCGGCCGTCGCCTCGGCGACCTTGCTGCGGCGCTCCATCTCGGCCTCGCGCGCGGCCCTCTTGCGCTCCTTCTCCTCGAGCGCGAGCCTCGCCTGGATCTCCTTCTCGCGCTTGTACCGCTCCTCGGCCATGAGCTTGGCCTCGATCTCGATCTCCTCCTCCTCGCGCGCCTTCTGCAGCTCGATCTCGCGCTGCTTATCGATCCACGCCTTCTCGTTCTCGGCCTTCATGCGCAGCTGCTCCTGGTTGCGCTTCTCCATCTCGTCGATCTTCTTCTGCTGCTTCGCGAGCAGCTCTGCGCGCTTGACCTCGTGCTCCACCATCTGCGACAACTCCTTCTCCTGGCGGCGCTTGGACACCTCCATGCGCTCGCGCTCCTTCTCGATCATCGTGCTCCGCGCCTCGCCAGCCGCCTCGCTGCGCATGCTGCGCATGCTGCTGCTTCCCGCAGCCGGCATCTTCGAGTCGCTCGGCTGCCACAGGTTGTCGATCAGGTCCTTGCGCGAGTCGATCAGCGTCTTGATCCTCTCCTGACGCACCGCCTCGTTCTTCTCGTACCGCATCTGGCTGATGTCCTCGTCCTCGAGCGGGCGCTTGAAGTACGTCGCTGGCTGGTACGCGAGCTCCAGCGGGTCAATGCCGCAGCGAAAGCACGCCTCCACCGAGCGCGGGCTGCTGGGGATGAGGCTGCTGGGGTCGCTGGTGCTGGCGGTCGGGTCTGCAGGCACACGCACACACGCACACACGCACGCAGGCAGGTGAGTCTCATCTCCCATGGGACACGAATGCAACGTACATGCTCCACTCGCGACTCCTGTTGATTCACATGCAGACGTACGTAGCAGCGCGTACGCATTGCTAATCCAGCTTTGTCTCCGAGTCCTGTTGCACTGTTGCATGAGGCCCCGCGGGTCGCGTCCCGCCTTTCTCACCATTGAATCGCTCCAGCAGGTCCTGGATGGTGGTCTTGGGCTTGTCGGCACTTCCGCCCTGCACGCGGGTAGGTAGCGGCAGCATGAGGGTCCGGTTCTAGAAGGGCTCGACTCTGCCCTCCGCGTCACCAATACTGCCCCTCACCTTGGCCTTTTGAAGGTCACTCAGCCATTCCAGCGCAGGCCGATGAGCGTCGCGCGCGAGCATTGTTCAACGCTACAAGTAAAGTTGGTGTGCTGGTGTTCCGATGTTGCTTTCTCTCGTCTCGTCACTCGCTTTCTCTCTGTCAAGTCAAGTCAAGGTGAGGGGGAACGCAGGCTGCACAAATGGGATGGACTGGCGGGATTGACTTGAATTGGGACGCGTTCTAAGTTCTATGTCGATTCCCACCCCACACACTCCAAGGCTGTGGGAGAGACAGTGGATGCGACCAACTCGAACTGATATTGAATATGTGTGTTGGTGTCCTTGGAAGGACACGCGGCGACAGGGCAGGGCCGCTCTGCCAGTTTTTATGTTGATGTGGCCGGCCACCATGGTGATGATGAGAGTTTTAGCACACATGATGATGATGAGAGTTTTACAATCCACTTCTGGCGGTCACACGGACGGTTCCAAAGCTCCAGTGGGACTTAGAGAAACAAGGCTCAAGGCCCACAAAAGGTCAAGCTACGCTGCACACGGCTGACGCGAGTTTCTCGCCCCACCGCCGAGCCCGCGCGCGCGTGCGCAGACCGGCAACTAGTGAAGACATGGCCACGCAGGGCCAGGCGCTGCCCAGGGGGGGCGCTGCAGGGGATGCTGGCAGGCCGGGTGTTGCTGGCAGGCAAAATGGTGTTGCGCGGGGCCGCGGGCCGCCGCCTCCGCCCAGGGCCGCGCGGCAGCCCCTCGTGAGCGTGCTACCACACGACCTGTATGAGCAGCTGCGGGTGCTGCCCAGGCTGGTGTTTGCGCTGAGCTTCGTGTTGCGCGCGGACCGTGACATGGCGGGCGACTGCATGGGAGTCGACCTGCGGGCTCTGTCAGACGGCGTCGTTGCCGCCCTCCGCGTGGCGTTGCAGGGCTCGGGCGTTGAGGCGCCAGGGAGGGCGCGGGCGGGCGGCAAGGCCCCTGAGCTCGGGCACGTCGGCGCTCTACCAGGTCGACATGGAGTGTGATGAGGCCCATGTAACCGCGGTCAAGGGTGCGCTGCATGCACGCATGGCGCCCCTGGAGATGGACTGTGGCCGCGTGCGCGCGGCACCTGCAATGCTGCTGGACTCTGGGGGTCCGGTGGACGACGCGCACTACCTGGTGCGCTTCATGCCGACAGACAATCTGCCGTGGACGCCGGCACTTGTGCACAGCTGGCTGGGGGCAAACGGGGTGCACGCTGACTGGGTGGTGCAGTACCAGTGCGGGGTTGGCGGGCCGGTGCCGGTGCAGTGGCACGGCGCTGCGCGTGGGCAGGGCCCCGCCCCCAGCCTCGCCTGGCTGTCTGCCAGGGAGCCAGGCTTTGTGGCGTCGGTGCACGGGGGCCACGCCTTTGTGTCTAAGGCCATCCGCGCGCCGCACGTGGAGTGCCGCCACCGACGCGCCGTCCTTCTGCCGGCTGCGCGTGTCGCGCCTGCCCCTCAGCATGATGGGGCCCGCGCGCCCCGCGCGCGCCGCTGGGGCGCCGGGTGGGCCGCCGCCGGGTGGGCCACCGCCGGGTGGGCCGCCGCCGGGTGGGCAGCTGCCCGGTGGGCCGCCGCCGGGTGGGCGGTCCTATGCCGCGGCTGCCCAGGGGCTGCCTGTGGGGCCTGGGCTGCAGCACCAGCTGCCCATCATCGAGGAGGAGGCGGACGACGGAGGCGGGGGCTCTGACCACGGCTCGTACGGGCATGGTGCCGGCGACGGTGATGACGATGACGACGGCGCTGGGTCTGACGGGGGTGCGGGCTCTGCTGGGGGTGCTATGGCTGTTATTGCGGCTGCTGCTGCAGCGGCGGCGGCAGGGCCCTCGGACGAGCACGCAGCACGCCACAAGCGTGCGCTCCGCACAGACCGCCAGACGCAAGGGCGGATGCTCCAGCTCGATGCGGAGAGGCGCGCACTCGAGGGCCGACGGGAGCTGCAGGCTGCAGCAGCTGTGGGTGCAGCTGCAGCAGCTGTTGGCGAGGCGGCCCTGCTGGCGGCCCTGCTGGCTGACGAGCGCATGCTCGATGCGAGCCAGACGACTGGGCGCAAGCGTGGGGGGGGCGATGAGGAGCCCGATGCCGCTGCCGATGCCCCGCTCGACACCCCCGTGGGCCTCAGCCAGCCCGAGCCGCGGCGCGGAGAGGCGGCGCCTGAGGCGGCAGAGGACGGCGAGGAGGGGCGGCGCGTGGCACGCCGTACGACTGGTGGTGAGGAGGGTGACGCCGCCGTGCCTGCTGCTGCTCCGGCTGCGGCTGGTGGGGGCGCGGGGGCTGAGGACGCTGCTGGTGGTGGGGGAGCTGGAGGAGCGGGCGCAGGTGGAGGGGGCGGGCAGACGCAGGCTCTGGCCACTACTGGTGGTGCCGCTGGCCGTGGAGACGATGGTGGTGACTGGGTCCGCGGCAAGGTCCATGCCTTTGCATACGCGCGGGGCGGACCATGCATTGGGCCCGTTGACAACCCCGGGATCCGCAGCGGGCTCACGGACGCCATCCACTGCGGGAAATTCCTGACAGCCACGGCGGCGGAGGAGTGGATCATGAACATCCTCCACGGACACCCTGTCCAGAGCCCCGACCCGAAGAAGCAGGGCGGGCCTCAGGGCTGGCCGATGGAGCATGTCAGGAACCTCCTCAGGGCGGCGAAGCTTGACGTGATGCCGGCGCTGCCAGATGGCTGGTCCCTGGGCAAACCCCTGCCACTTGGCCACCCGTTCCACGTGCCCAATGACGCCGCCCTCTGAGCAGCCGGCACACGGAGGCCGCTTTGCCCCCGCCCTCCGATTGGGCACACACAACGTGCGCGGCTTGCGACAGGGGACCAAGCTGGTGGATCTCATGCGCGTCTGGGCGCGCGACCGCCGCCTCGATGTGGTGTGCCTCCAGGAGGTGCATATTGCAGCTGATGACGTCGCGAGCATGGACGGCGTCGACCGCTATGCGTCCAGCTGTGCCTACCACCTGGGGACTGAGTCCTGCACCTTCTTCTGGGGGGGCGGCGCGGGGACCTCGGCCGGGGTCGCCATCCTCGTGCGGTCAGACCTCTTGGCGTCGCTCCAGCCGGTTGTCCAGGCGGATGGCGACGGCCGGCTGATGGTGATGGATATCACGTGGGGTGGTGGGGGCGCGGGCGGTGGGGGTGGGGGAGCTGGAGGTGGGGGAGCTGGGCGGCTGCGCCTCGTCAATGCGTACCTGCCGGCCTCGCAGCCGAACCGGCCAGCGGTGCAGGCGGCGTTCATCGAGGAGCGCATCCGACCGCTTGCTGCTGGCCAGACGCACCTCGTGCTCGCAGGCGATTTCAACTTTGTCGAGAGCCCGCGTGACCGCGCCCGCTCTGAGGGGCCCCTCGAGTGGCGCGACCGCGCCCCGGCGGCGGCGATGGCAGCGCTGGTGGAGGACTCCCCGCTCCGTGACGCGTACCGCCTCATCCACCCCATGCAGAGGGGGTACACCTTCAGTGCGTATAATGCACAGGCGCGGCTCGACCGCCTCTACGTGTCGATGGCCCTCGTGCCACGCGTCCTCGGGTGCGACGCGGGCGAGTCGGGCGGGTCGGATCACCGCGTTGTGGCAATGCACCTCTCCCCCCTGGTGCCAGAGTCGCGCGGGCCGGGGCGGCCGCGTGTGCGTGCCCATTTCTGGGCTGATCGTGACTTGGCCGATGGGTTCAGGGCATGGTTTGGTCGGGAGGCAGCGGGGGCGCCCACCCATGGCCACACGGAGCTCATGCGGTGGTGGCAGGCTTTCAAGCCGCGTCTGGCTCGCGAGGCCCGCCGTCTCGACTGCGACCTGGGTCGGCGGCGAGATGCTGTGTCGGTGGAGGTGACCCGGCTGCGTGCAGACCTGCAGCGAGCGCGCGCGGCCGTTGAGGCGGGGCGCGATGGGCTTGCGGAGCTCGCCGGGCTCTATGCGCTGCAGCGGCGCCTGGACGCGGCGGTGCGGCGGTACGCTCCAGCCCCGCCCGCCTGTGTGCGGCCGGGAGAGCGCGTTTCCGGGGGCATGGCGGCAGCCTTCCGCAAACCAGCGGCGGCACGGCGCGTCGCCGCCCTCAGAGATGCGCGTGGCATCCTCGTCACTGATGGCAGGGGAATGGCTGACATCATGGCTGACGCCGTGGCGGCGGTCTCACGGCCGCCACCGCCATCCCCCGCTGATCGGGAGGCTGTGCTGGGGGCGGTGCGTGCGCACTCGCCGCGCGTGCCGCAGGCGGTGGCGGATGCAGCCGGCGCGCTTGTTGTCACACCCGCCGAGGTACGGGCGGCGGCCACCCACTCCAAGCCTGGCACCGCCCCGGGCCCGGATGGCATCCCAGTGGATGTGTGGCGGAAGCTGGGCGAGCCAGCCTTTGAGCTTCTGGCGGCGGTCTTCACCGCGGTGGGAGCTACGGGTGGGACGCCGCCTGGTTTTCTCGACGGCGTCGTTGCCTCAATCTACAAGGCCAAGAACGCTGCGGATGCGGCAAACTACCGCCCACTCACCATGCTGGGCTCCGACTACCGCATCCTCGCCAAGGTGCTGGCGACGCGGTGGACGCCCCTGCTCTCTGCGGTGGTGGGGCCGGAACAGACCGCTTTCCTCGCTGGTCGCCGCATCTCGGACAATATCTGCCTCACGCAGATGCTGCCTGGCCTGCTGGCTGCCAACGCGGCGGATGGCGTGGGGCCGACGGGTGCAGCGCTGGCGCTCCTGGACTTCCGCAAGGCATACGACACCATCGACCGTGGCTTCCTCATTGCGGTCATGGAGGCGGTGGGCGTCGGCGACGGCGTGCTGGCGTGGACCCGCACCATCCTCACGCACACGTACGCGTCGGCCGAGGTCAACGGGTTCATCTCTGCGCCGCGCAAGTATGCGGCGGGCGTGCGCCAGGGCTGCCCCGCCGCGCCAGCCCTCTTCCTGTTCCTGGGGCATGCGCTCGCATGCTTCCTGCGCACATGCCCGGCAGTGGGGGTCGAGGTCGTGCCTGGCTGCCGAGTGACCTGCCCCCAGTACGCTGACGACTGCATGCCCCTCCTCCGGTCGTGTGCGCCGGCTGACGTCGCTGCACTGGTGGAGACGATGGCGGTGTTTGGCCGAGCGACGGGCCTTGTCCTCAACCTCGGCAAGTGCGGCATCCTGCCCCTGGGGTCGGCGGGGGAGGGCCTGCTGGCGGGTGCCGAGGTTGCTGGGCTGCGCGTGCTGGACGCGGGCGTGTCGCTGGGGGTGCCCGTCTCTGCCGGCTTGCCGCCCCCGGAGGGCGTCACCGGGGTGTGCCGTGAGAGGCTTGCGGCCGCGTATACCAAGCTCGCGCGCTTCCCCATGTCGGCGTTTGGCAGGGGGCACGCGGCGGCGACGTACGGGTCTCCCGCATCCTGTTCCGGGCGGTGCACTGTGGCATGACTCCGGAGGCCGAGAGGGTGCTCTCCCGGTGGACGGCTACTCTGGTGGACAGGAGCGTGGGGCCGGACCCGCCGGCAGAGCTGCCGCGGTGGGCCTCTTCGGTGCCTGGTGCGCCTGCTGCGATGCTCCTGGGGCGACCGGCGCATGGTGGTTTTGGGGCGCCGGCGTGGCGGGAGATCGTGCACGGGCAGTGGGCCGTCCACCTCGCGTGCCTGTTTGGGGCGTGGGCGGCAGGCGCCCCCCATCTCCTGCTGCCGGCCCCACGGGCCGGCGGTGGCGGCGGGGCTGGCGGCAGTGGCGGCGGTGGCGGCGGCGGGACACAGCCGGAACAGCAGCCCGCGCCCCCGGCCCAGCCGGCATGGCAGCCGCTCATGGTGAGGCGGTGCACCGCCTGTGCCCGGAGGCCCACCCGAGCCTCTTTGTGCTTATGGCTGGCCTCGCGCCCAGGGCCGGCGCCCTCCCGGACGGCCTTATTGGTGAGTGCGTGGACCCGGCTGTGAGGGCGGCGCTCTTGGCTGGGCCGATGAGGCGCATGCTCGATGGGGTGCAGGCCCTGGGGCCGGTGGCGCGCATCACGGGGCGCGTGCAAACAGCTGAGCTGTGGGGGGCGGAGGCGCCGCTCTGGGCTAACCCCCTCCTCCAGCTGGAGCTGCCGGCTGCGCAGCGGTCGGTACAGTGGCGGGAGCCCACTGGGGATGCGGCAGGGCATGCGCTCTTCAGCCCGACCGATGCGGCACGCTGGCTGGTGGACGGCCTGGCCCGCGTGCGCGACGCCCTCCCCGGCATGCGGACGGTCACGGACCTGTGCGTGCTGTGGGCGTGGCTCGCTGCTGTCGACATGGTGCGCAGCACACGCACGGTTGACCACGCCTGCCTGAGGGTGTACGCTGCTGCGGATCCGGCGCGCGCGCGGCTCGTGCTGGGGCAGATACGCGCGGCGCTGGCGTGCGGCGCTTATGACGGGGGCAATGTCTGGAGGGCAGTCCTGTGCCGCGCCCTTTTCCCAGAGGTGCCGCCGCCAGTGCCGGGGTGTGTGCCAGACCTGCTGTGCGTGCGGCGCACGCTCGACCCCCTGTTCACGGCAGTGGCGGTCGTGCTTGCGGCGCTGCCCCCAGCCTGGGTCGAGGCGGCGGCTGGTGGAGCTGCCCTCACTGTGCTCTGGCCGCTCCGTCACTTCCAGCCCCTCCCCCAGGCGGGCGAGCGCGCTGCTGTGGTGGAGATCCTGCAGCTGGTTGGGTGGAAGCTGCCGAGTGTCATCACGCCGGCTGGCTGGCAGCGTGGGCGGCCTGGCCTCCGATCCACAGCTGCCCAACCTGCTCCCCTACCTGGGGGGGGCGGCGCCGCGGGCGAGCCCCGATGGGTTGGGTTTGCGCACGGCCCGGGTGTGGTGGGGAAACTGACGTGCAAGCTGGCGGTGGCGCTTCAACTGCGGGCGGTTGTGGACGAGCGGCGAGTGCGGCGGGCAGCCACGGTGGAGGCGGCTCTGGCGCTGGACCACGGGCCGCACGGGGGCCCCCGCGCGACCGACGCGCAGGTCTTCGCGGGGCTGCGCGGCCTGGAGGCGGCGGTGCCGACACTGTGGCGGATGCCGCTCCTCAACGCTCGCAAGGAGCCCATCTGGCGGCTGTGGGTGAGTGGTTTTCACAAGCAGGCTGCACTAGGCGTGCCCGAGTGCCCCTGCGGGTGGCGGTGCCGTGATGAGGACGGGCCGCCGGCGACGGCGTGGCGTGCGCACAGCTTCTGGGGGTGCCCGGTGGCGGAGGCGGTGGTGGTGGCGGCTGCTGCTGCCCTCCCTGCTCCTACGCCGGTCATCACGTGCTGCCAGGTGTGGCTGCTGCAGCCTCCCGCTGGGGTGCGTGCTGGTGTGTGGGCGGTGGTGGCAGCGCTCGTGGTGGACGCCATGGAGCGAGGCCGCCGCCACTTGTGGCGCATTACGTGCCCGCGTGATGGTGTGCAGCCCCCTGCTCGCTCGGTGGCGGTTGAGCGGGCGGGGGAGCTGGCGACGATGGATCTGTGGGACGCGCTGGCGTCCTTTGCTGAGGGCGGCGGGATGCCGCGCGGGTGGGCGGGTGTGGTGGGCCCGACCCACCCCTTTGTTGGAGTAGTGGACGGCGGGCTCACTCTGAACAAGACGTCCTAGATCCCTGAGAGGATGGTTTCTTTTGAGGGGAGGTGGCGCTACATGCGTGCGCTGGCGGGTTGTGATGTGGTAGCTGAGCAGAGTGCTGCGGCGGGTGTGCACAACGGCCCCGCTTCCGGTGGGTTGAGGGTGGGCTTTTTGGTCCCTTCATGGTTTTATACCTTGGGCCCGCCATCCATTTCCTGGAGGGGTTGAGTGTGGAGCCTGCACTGTGGTGCTGCTTGCTTGGTGCCCGCCACCGCGTGTGGGTGGCGCTTCCGTGGGGCATCCCCCCTTTTTCTGTTGGCAGGTCTTCAGGACTGCTTCCTCTAAGTCCTGCTGGAGCTTTGGAACCGAACGCGTGCCCGCCAGAAAGTGGATTGTAAAAACTCATCATCATCATCATCAAGTAGCCCACGGTAACGCCATCCACACTTGGTGGCGGGCGCCAAGCAAGCAGCACCACTGTGCAGGCTGCACACCCAGCCCCTCAAATGGCCAGAGGGCGGACCCAAGGTATAAAACCATGAAGGGACCAAAAAGCCCTCCCCCAGACCACCGGAAGCGGGGCTAGTAGCACACCCGCCGCAGCACTCTACTCAGCGACCACACCGCACCCGCCACCGCACGCGTGTGGCGCCACCTCCCCTTCAAAAACACCCCCAGAGGGAATGCCATCTAGCAAGCAGGTGCAGGCACCCGCTCGCCGTCAACGACGAGGCGCGCGCGGTGGAACTGCGCCCGCTTCCCCGCAACCTTGGCGGCGAGGAAAGCGGGCCACAGCGCCTGGTGCTGCGCCTCCTCGCGGTCACTGAGGACGTCGAAGACTGCAGTCGAGTCCACGCAGCGGCGCAGCTCGTGGCGCCAGCGCACGACTGTGTCGGCCACGGCGTCAGACGCCACGGTGAAGAGCACACGCAGCACACCGCCCCCGCGTGGCTCCACGCCGATGCCCCCGACGGCAGGCTTGGCGTTGAGGAGCGACGCGGACATGATGATGATGATGATGATGATGTTTGGTTACAATCCACTTCTGGCGGTCACACGTACGGTTCCAAAGCTCCAGTAAGACTTAGAGAAACAAGACTCAAGGCCCACAAAAGGTCAAGCTACAAGTAGCCCACGGTAACGCCATCCACACTTGGTGGCGGGCGCCAAGCAAGCAGCACCACTGTGCAGGCTGCACACCCAGCCCCTCAAATGGCCAGAGGGCGGACCCAAGGTATAAAACCATGAAGGGACCAAAAAGCCCTCCCCCAGACCACCGGAAGCGGGGCTAGTAGCACACCCGCCGCAGCACTCTACTCAGCGACCACACCGCACCCGCCACCGCACGCGTGTGGCGCCACCTCCCCTTCAAAAACACCCCCAGAGGGAATGCCATCTAGCAAGCAGGTGCAGGCACCCGCTCGCCGTCAACGACGAGGCGCGCGCGGTGGAACTGCGCCCGCTTCCCCGCAACCTTGGCGGCGAGGAGATGATGATGACGAGTTTTTACAATCCACTTTCTGGCGGGCACGCGTTCGGTTCCAAAGCTCCGGCAGGACTTAGAGGAAGCAGTCCTGAAGACCTGCCAACAGAAAAAGGGGGGATGCCCCACGGAAGCGCCACCCACACGCGGTGGCGGGCACCAAGCAAGCAGCACCACAGTGCAGGCTCCACACTCAACCCCTCCAGGAAATGGATGGCGGGCCCAAGGTATAAAACCATGAAGGGACCAAAAAGCTCACCCTCAACCCACCGGAAGCGGGGCCGTTGTGCACACCCGCCGCAGCACTCTGCTCAGCTACCACATCACAACCCGCCAGCGCACGCATGTGGCGCCACCTCCCCTCAAAAGAAACCATCCTCTCAGGGATCTAGGACGTCTTGTTCAGAGTGAGCCCGCCGTCCACTACTCCAACAAAGGGGTGGGTCGGGCCCACCACACCCGCCCACCCGCGCGGCATCCCGCCGCCCTCAGCAAAGGACGCCAGCGCGTCCCACAGATCCATCGTCGCCAGCTCCCCCGCCCGCTCAACCGCCACCGAGCGAGCAGGGGGCTGCACACCATCACGCGGGCACGTAATGCGCCACAAGTGGCGGCGGCCTCGCTCCATGGCGTCCACCACGAGCGCTGCCACCACCGCCCACACACCAGCACGCACCCCAGCGGGAGGCTGCAGCAGCCACACCTGGCAGCACGTGATGACCGGCGTAGGAGCAGGGAGGGCAGCAGCAGCCGCCACCACCACCGCCTCCGCCACCGGGCACCCCCAGAAGCTGTGCGCACGCCACGCCGTCGCCGGCGGCCCGTCCTCATCACGGCACCGCCACCCGCAGGGGCACTCGGGCACGCCTAGTGCAGCCTGCTTGTGAAAACCACTCACCCACAGCCGCCAGATGGGCTCCTTGCGAGCGTTGAGGAGCGGCATCCGCCACAGTGTCGGCACCGCCGCCTCCAGGCCGCGCAGCCCCGCGAAGACCTGCGCGTCGGTCGCGCGGGGGCCCCCGTGCGGCCCGTGGTCCAGCGCCAGAGCCGCCTCCACCGTGGCTGCCCGCCGCACTCGCCGCTCGTCCACAACCGCCCGCAGTTGAAGCGCCACCGCCAGCTTGCACGTCAGTTTCCCCACCACACCCGGGCCGTGCGCAAACCCAACCCATCGGGGCTCGCCCGCGGCGCCGCCCCCCCCAGGTAGGGGAGCAGGTTGGGCAGCTGTGGATCGGAGGCCAGGCCGCCCACGCTGCCAGCCAGCCGGCGTGATGACACTCGGCAGCTTCCACCCAACCAGCTGCAGGATCTCCACCACAGCAGCGCGCTCGCCCGCCTGGGGGAGGGGCTGGAAGTGACGGAGCGGCCAGAGCACAGTGAGGGCAGCTCCACCAGCCGCCGCCTCGACCCAGGCTGGGGGCAGCGCCGCAAGCACGACCGCCACTGCCGTGAACAGGGGGTCGAGCGTGCGCCGCACGCACAGCAGGTCTGGCACACACCCCGGCACTGGCGGCGGCACCTCTGGGAAAAGGGCGCGGCACAGGACTGCCCTCCAGACATTGCCCCCGTCATAAGCGCCGCACGCCAGCGCCGCGCGTATCTGCCCCAGCACGAGCCGCGCGCGCGCCGGATCCGCAGCAGCGTACACCCTCAGGCAGGCGTGGTCAACCGTGCGTGTGCTGCGCACCATGTCGACAGCAGCGAGCCACGCCCACAGCACGCACAGGTCCGTGACCGTCCGCATGCCGGGGAGGGCGTCGCGCACGCGGGCCAGGCCGTCCACCAGCCAGCGTGCCGCATCGGTCGGGCTGAAGAGCGCATGCCCTGCCGCATCCCCAGTGGGCTCCCGCCACTGTACCGACCGCTGCGCATCCGGCAGCTCCAGCTGGAGGAGGGGGTTAGCCCAGAGCGGCGCCTCTCACACAGTGAGTTTTCGTGTGCCAACTTCAGCAGGCCCCCTGCATGCCTGGGCTAAGGGGAAACCTGAGTCGGGTTGGGGGCACGGGGGGAGGGGTGGATAACTGCGGCTGCTGGTGGCTGGCGTGTGCTCACACGCGCGCGCGTCCACATCGTGTGCGAGACGGCGGCTGTAGACAGCGGGTACTAAACTACTGTTAACAGTCGTCATGCTTCTATCCTACTGATGTCTCTCCTCCCCTCTATCCTTGTCGTCAGATTCCACCGCCGCCGCCGCAACCACGCCCACCAGCCCATCAGAACGTGAACACGATGCCGTCCTGGATGCGCGCCTTCTGGTTCTGCGCCACGCACTCGCTGATCCACATGATGTTGCGGATCTCCTGCTCGCGCAGCTTCATGTACGCGTAGAACGGCGTGTAGTGGAACTGCTGCTCGAACGACACCACGCAGCGCTTGACCTCCTCCTCGTACAGCAGCTTGTCGAGCATCTACAGCATCGCATGCAGCAGCGTCAGCGTCAGCATCAGCATCAGCATCAGTATCAGCATCAGCAGCCCATCTTGCAAAACCGCCACGCGCCCGAGGTTAGTGGCCACCCACGTCTCCACCCCCCTTCATTGCCAACCACCGACTCCTGGTAGGCTGGCGCGTTGCGTGGCCTTGCGGGCTCTCATAGTAGAGCCCCCCTGGCTAGACGTGTAGTCTAGGCCTTAACTCACGCCCCTGGGTCCTCCGGGCGCGTACCGTACGCGTAACGTACGCGTCCCGTATGTGTACCGTACACGTACCGTGCGTGTACCGTACACGTACGCAGCGTGCGTGGAAAAACCTGTGATACCCCACACCCACCCACCCACCCACCCCACAGCCTCGCACCTGCGACTCGCCAAACCCGAGCTTGTTGAAGATCGACGCGTACGCCGGCACCTTCTCCATCGCGGCGCGGATCTGGTCAAAGTCCTCTGCGGCCGCGAGCTCGTTGTGGCCGTGCGGGTACAGCAGCCCAAAGTTGGAGTACAGCTTCTTGCGGTCGTCGCGTGTGAGCTCGGTCCCGATCGAGTTGAGCGTGATGTTGAGCGCGCGCCGGTCGGTCTGCGCGTGCGCGTGCGCGTCGGTTTGGGGCTTAGTGTGCGTGTGTGTGTGTGTGCGTGTGTGTGCGTGCGTGTGTGTGCGTGTGCGCGCGCGTGTGTGTGTGAGGCTGCTCTGCTCGCACCGCATACGGTTTGGGGTTTGGGGGTTCAGGGTTACACCCTAAAACGCCATGTGCGCGTCCGTTGGTGTGCACGTGCGCGCGCAGCATGAGCAAGAAGGGGGCGCGAGCGAGCAGCATGCGCGAGCGAGAGGGAGCGGGAGCGAGAGCGGAGGCGAGAGCGGGAGCGAGAGCGGGAGCGAGAGCGAGCAGCATGCGCGAGCAATAGGGAGCGAGAGCGGGAGCGGGAGTGAGCAGGAGCGCGTGCCAGTCGGTCTGCGTGCGCGCGTGTAGCATACGCGACAAGGGAGCGCGCATGCACACATGCAGACAGGCAGGCAGGCAGACAGGCAGGCAGGCAGGCAGGCAGGCAGGCAGGCAGGCAGGCGTTCAGTCTGGGTGCCGTGCCCCAGGCCCGAGCTGCACGGAGGTGGAGGGGGAGGATGAGCCTCACGTCCCCTCCCCTCCCTTCCCCTCCCTTCCAGTCCACTTCGGCCCGGTTCTCGCGTGCTCGCATTCGTCTCGCATGTGCTTCAGGGCCCCTGTCTTGCATGCGCACACACACGTGTGTGTGCACTTCGCACACACACGCGCACCCTGCGTGCAGCCGAGCGTGTGCGCGTGCATGCCCCCCCCACCACCACCACACACACACAATGCGCCACCAATTACATCTGGCGGGCTGTGCAATCAACCACACATGCGTGCGCACGCGCACCTCGAACGCCAGCAGGTCGCCCATGACCTCGGCGGTCGCGCCGCCGAGTGAGCGGCAGAAGCCCTGGAAGTCGTCGAGGTACGCCTTGTAGAGCGTGTTGCGCATGATCTCGATGTTCATCTCATCCATGTCCTCGTGCGTAAGGTGCTCCGAGAAGTACGGCGCGAGCGGCGTGTCGACGAGCACGAGCCGGTACAGCTCGCGCATGTTGGACGCGACCGCGAGCGTCGCTATGCTGTCAAACATGCCGAGCGGGTGGCACTTGTCGAGCAGCTCCTGTGGGGTAGTAGGGCGCGAAGGGGAGAGGAGGGGAGAGGAAGGGCAGGTGGAGGGGTGGGGGCAGGGGGGAGGGCAGGTGGCGGGGTCGATGTGGGCGGGCATTGCGCCTGGGCCTGGAGGGGTGGTGCAAACGCGAGGGACGGCCTGAAGGGGGCGCAGTGCTCTTCACTGTGTGCTCGCCCCCACACGCTGCTGCGGTGTGCGAATCCTTCTCCGCTAGCTCTTCCCACCACCAGCACCACCGCTGCTTGCTGGTGTCCCACTAGGGGCTGATAGTAGCACCGGCAGCTGGCAGCCGAGGGGGCTCTCTCCAAACGCCGCACCTGGACGTCGCGCTCGTGCAGCGTGCCCGTCACGATCAGCACCACGTTGTCAATCATGTGGGCGTACGTGCAGTAGTCCATGAACTTGCCCAGCTCCTCCTCCGCCTGCACCCGATGGACACAGCAATCACGCATGGGGCACGCATGGGGCACGCACGCATGCCTGTGCGCCCCTTCTCGGCGTTCCCGCTGTGCCCCCCTTGCACGCAATCCCCTCTCACGTTGCAGCGCATGTAGTGCCAGTCCTCCACCAGCTTGGCCGTGCATCGCTCCACGATAGTGGTGGTGAACAGGGGCGAGGCCTCGTTGGCCAGGTGCGCCCCGTAGTCGGTGGACGTCTGCATGCGCACAGGGAATCGCACCATTAGGCTGTTGGTGAGGGGCCAAGGGAGGCGAGGGTGTAGCGATCGAGCGCGCGGCAACCCTGGAACCCCCTTCGCCTTGCACAACCCCGCACTCCCCACCCACCCACCAGGTTCAGCTTGATGTCCTCCAGGTTCTCGCACTGACACAGGTTGTTGTAGTCGGCCACGGTGAGCAGGCCGGCGCGATGCCCGCGCACGATGGCCTCTGCGCCATGCATGGTAGCATGCCCACTCATGCATGGTAGCCCACGCACCAGATCTCCTTCCTTCCATCAGTGCGCATCCTTTCCTTTCCCCCCACTCACCCAGGTATCCGTCCTTGATATTGAAGTTGAGCATCTCGAATCCATACATGTTGGGCGAGAGATGGCCCCTTGCCCTGGGGTGCGTGCGTGCGTGCCAGCAGCTGGACAGCAGGACCTTTGGAGCGAGATATGGCCTGAATCACCTTCTACAAAGGGAGGGTTCACTCCCCTGAAGACTGCTGGACAGCAGCACGCTCGTGTTGCTGGTAGGGGGGTGCAGGGGGTGTGGGGGTGTGGGAGAAAGAAAGAAGCCGCTCCGATCGCTGTGCATTGCCCCACAATTACAGGGCATTCACAATGACCGCCCCCAACATAAACCCCGCTGATGCCGAGGACTTTATTGAACGCGCTGATGACGTCGCGCGCCTCATCGCTGGCTTGTCGGAGGGCACCATCTCGCCAGAGTACATCGATCGGCACTATGGCGACAAGTTCGGGGTGGGTGGCAAGGGCAAGGAGGGCGCGGGGCCCAGTGGCTCGAAGGCGACGCCCGCGGCACTTCCTCCCGCGCCTTCCTCCAAGGAGGCCGTGGAGGCTGCTGCCAAGGAGGAGCAGCGCAAGGCCAGGCTGATGGACAAGGCGATGGCGCTGAAGGCGAGCTACGAGCGCAAGCTCAAGGCGCGCGCCAAGTTTGAAGAGTACTCAAAAGCGAGCGCAGACGCGCACAACACTGGCACCGACTACACCAAGTGGGACCTCTGGTGCCCAGAGGACGAGGAGGACGAGATGATCAACTCCATCACGCCCAACAGCGCAGCGTTCCGCTCGATGGAGAAGGACATTGACGAGCGGCACAGCAGGTGCGCGACATGCGTGCATGGCGCATGGCGCAGGGTGCGCATGGGGTGTGTGTCGCAGCTTGCCGCGACTGTACGCCTGCCAGCCTGCGCCCACGCGTATGCCATGGCATCACGGGGCCCACCAGCAGCCTGTGCGGACACCGTGTGGACACCGTGCAGCCTCGCGCATGCATGCATGACTGCTGCACACATGGCTCGTGAGTGCAGTTGTGTGTGTGCACCCCACACGCGCCTCGTTGTCCAGCAGCCAGCACCATACACACTCACACCTTAAACACCCCACACCTGCTGCTGCTGCAGGATGGTGGAGGCGCGCCAGGTGGCGGAGCGCATGCGTGTGAAGGGCAACGACGCGTTCAAGGCGAAGCAGTGGAGCGAGTCGCTGTCGTGCTACCAGGAGGGCATCGCGTCCGAGCGTACCAACATGACGCTGCACGCCAACGCGGCGCAGGCCGCGATCAAGATCAACTGCTACGTGCAGGCGATTGAGCACTGCGACAAGGCGCTCTCGATCGCAGACTTCCTACACAACGACCTGCGCAGCCCGCTGTGCACAAAGGTGTACCAGCGGCGCGCGACCGCGTACCGCGCGCTCCAGCAGTACGCCCGCGCGGTGCAGGACCTCCAGGCCGGCGTTGACATAGAGCCGGACAACAAGGACCTTGTCGCGCAGCTGTCCAAGGCGCAGCGCGACCTCGATGAATACCGCAAGGCGAAGCAGCTCAGCAAGGCGATGGGCGGCAAGAGCCAGGGGGGCGGCGAGGCGCAGGCGGGCGGGGGCGAGGCCAAGGGCACGTGGGAGCAGGATGACAAGGCGGCGGGCGACCAGGCGGTGGGCGGGCTCGACATCGAGAAGCTGCGCCAGGTGGAGACGCTCTCGCAGGCGGTGTCTGCGCTCGCGGACGTCAAGGCCGCCAAGAGCGTGAAGAAGAGTGCGGCGCCCGTGCTTCCGGCGCGCGCGGGTTACAAGGCGTCGCCGCCGATGGCCGAGTCTCCGCAGCTGCGCGCGACAACCGCGGCCAAGGCGCTCGCGCGGCTGCTGGACGGCGACGACCTCGCTGCCGTGTACATGCGCGAGTCGGGCGGCTTCCAGGCGGCTGCACGTGTGGTCGCGTACAGCGGGCGCGCGGGCTCCGATGCCGAGGAGCGCGCGGCTGTGTCAGCGTGCCTCGCCCTGCTGAATGCCGCGTGCATGAACGACGGCAACCTCGCGCTGCTGCCGTCGACGGGCGTGCTGCCACACGCGGTGGCGCTGCTCGGCAGCTGTGATGCGCCCGAGGCGGCGGCCGCCGCGCGGCTGCTGTGCACCGCCGTCACGGACGACGACGTGCGACGCGCCGTGTCCAAGGAGCTGGCTGCCGGGTCTGCGCTGTCGGGCGTGCTCGCGCTGCTGGGCGGCCGCGACACGGGCGCGCAGGATGCGGCACTCTCCGCGCTCTCCAACTGCATGGTCGACGCGCCTGTGCGGCAAGCGATGCGCCGCGCGCTGGCCGCGTCCGGCGGCGGTGCTGGAGTGGCCGCCGCAAGCAGCGCCAGCAGCAGCGGCAGCGCAGCGCCCGACGGCGCCGCGAGCACGAGCGGCCAGGCGGACGCCGCGTCGCTGCTGTCGTCGCTGCTGCGCTCGCCGCGGCTGTCTGTGCAGGAGCGCGCGCTCAACCTGGTTGGCAACATGTGCGGCGACGAAGTACTACGGGGCACACTCGGTGGCACGCCGGGCGTGCTGGCCGCGATGGGCGACGCTGCGGTGAACGTTGGTACAGGGGCAGGGCAGCTGCCCGTGCGGCTCGCCGCCGCCAACGCGCTGTACAACCTGTCGCTCCACCCGGGCACGCAGGGCCCGATGCTGTCGACCGGCCTGGCTGCCGCCCTGCTGCTGTCCATGCAGCACGACGACCTCATGCTCGCCGCGCGCTGCACCGGCGTCGTCGCGCGGTGCTGCAAGCACGCGACCTGGGGTGAGGCGCTCCTCTCGACGCCGCTGCTGGAAAACCTGGTGGCGCTCGTGGCGCGATGTGCAGAGCGTCCGGCAGACGCGGCGGAGCAGCAGGCGGCCACTGCCGCTGTGAGTGCCGGTGCCGGTGCCGCGCGCAAGGGCGACGTCGACTGCGCGCGCGGGCTCGCGCTCGACGCCGCCACGCGCGCGCTGGCGCTTGTGACGCACGACGAGGCCGAGCACGGCGCTGCCGCGTCGGTGGCGCTGCTCGCGCTCGGCGCGCCCAAGCTGCTGCTGGACGTCGTGCGCCAGATGCTGCCGCCGTCGGCGGCGGGCTCGTCGCCCGCGCCGCTGCGCGCTATGCCGGTGACCAAGTCGACGCGCGAGTCGATCCTGGGCAACGCGACGCTTGCGGTCGGCCACTTTGCGCGCTCGGCCGAGGTGCTGCCGCTGCTGGCGGAGCTCGACGCGGTCGCGCCACTTGTCGCGGTAGCGTACGAGGGCAGGGGCAACGTGGCGAGCAAGAACGCAGCGATCGCGCTCGCACGCATGGCCAAGGCGCAGAAGATGCTCGAGCGCCTGCGGGAGCTGCACGGTCTGGAGATCATCTACCAGTACGTGCGGCCCTAGCGAGCTTGTACACTAGGAGAGTTTGTGCACTAGTGAAGCACTGCGGCCCTAGCAAGTTTGTGCTTTAGTGTAGCAATGATGTCAGTTTACAATCCACTTATGGGCGCACACGTGTCCTCCACTGGCGTCGAAGCACGGTGGGCAGCAGTGGCCGCAACGATCACAGCCCCAGGGCCTCGCCACCAGGCACCAGTGCGCACACCACACCGTTGTCGGCGGCCCTTCCTCCTCTCGGCACGCCAGCCAGACGGGAACTCCTGAGCCGGAAGAGCTCAGTTTTGTAACACCGTCCACTTGTGGCCCTGCACTCGGCACCCAGACGAGTGGGGGGCGGTGAAAACCTGCTGTGTGGTGCCTGGTAATGTGTGCACGTTTGGAACCCACTCAACCCCCAGCCGCTAGATGGGCTCCTTGCTAGTGTTGAGGAGCGGCAGCTGCCACAGCACCAACATTGCCGCCTCGAGTCGGCACAGACCTGCGTGGCAGTCGTGTGTGGGCACTTATGCGTCCCGACCGAGGTCCCAGCGCCAGAGCCGCATCAACCGTACAAGTGGCCCCCCATCGCACACCCACCGCTCGCCCAGCCCCGCCTGTAGCTGGAGTGCCCCCGACCGCTTGCACATCAGCTGCCCCGCTACGCCAGTGCCGTGTGTGAAACCCACCCACTCAGGCCCCACCCGCACCGCCTCACGGGGGCAGGAGGGCAGGCTGGGCAGCCGTGGAGCGGAGGCCCGCGCGCCCTCTCTTGCCAACGTGACGACACACGGCAGCTAACAGCCGACCAGCCGGAGGATCTTTACTTCTGCAGCACGCTGCCCGACTGGTGGACGGGCTGGAACTGGAGGAGCGGCACGCCGCGACCGCGGCACCCCCGGGTGCCTGGGCCAAGGCAGCTCCGTAAACACGACCGCCACTGCCACGGGTGTAAAGGGATTCGAGCGTGCGCCGCACACACAGCAGGTCCGGCGCACCCCACGTCACTGGCGGCAGGTGGGTTCAAATGGAGGTGCGCGCACGAGGGATAGCGAGAGTCCCACAGCGTGCGCCGCTGCATGCAACAACACGCATTGGCTTAGCACAGTGTTCCCGGCAAGCAGGGCACAAGGAGGGTCGCCTGAGGGTCGCTGCTGATTTGCAGCACAGGAGGCGACTCTCGTGGTCGGCGTCTTATGTGTAAGTTAGAGAGAGTAGTGTTACACATACACTGCCGGGGGTCATTGTCAGTTCTAAAGTTCCAGCGGGACTATCAGACAGCAGGCACAAGGCTAACCAAAAGGTCAAGCTACAAAGTAGCCCACAGTAGCGCCACCCACACTAGGTGGTGGGCGTCAAGCAGCAGCACAGGCCACAGGCAGCTCACCAAAGAACCCTCGAGTGAGTGGAGGGCAGCCCAACTTATAATGCCATAAAGGGACCAGAGGACTTCCCCCAAACCACCAGAAGCGGGGCTGGTAGCACACCCGCCGCAGCACTCTACTCAGCGACCACACCGCACGCACAGAGAGCCCTGGTTACAGAGAACCCCGGTTACAGAGCACCCCTTCCGGAATAAAATGGGACATCTATAGTGACAGTGCATTCAGTGCACAGTTTGACACAGTTGATCGGCTGCGAGTGTTTAATCGATGAAATTATTTATTTATGCGCAAGTTTTATTCAACGCAACTCGCAACTCATCGCTTTGTCATCAGCTATGGGATGAGCTCCGACGAAGTGGCGACGGCCGACCGCCCGATCAGTGGCCGTGGGCGTCACCTTCCCCGTAAAGAGCAATAAGCATCATACATGTCGCGCCGAGCCCGATCATGAAGTACATGCCGAGCCTCACGAGCAGCCCACCGGTCATGTGGCTGAAGTCTTGCGCGAGCATCTGCACCAGGGCGATGTAGAGCAGGAGGCCGCCCGAGATGGAGTTGAGAATGCCCTGCGTGGTGAGCGCGCCCACGCTCTTGCCATCATACGACGTCGCGACGCCCATGCCGATCGCGATTCCCACGGGGACAGTGAGCGCGTAGGTGGAGACCATGATGATGGACTTGAGGGTGCTGAAGCGCGCCTTGACAATGACCGTGCCCAGGCCGATTGCTTCGAGGGCTTGATGGAAGACAAGCGCAATCGTGAGCGTGACTGCCGTTGCCCAGTCGTCGACAGTGACTCCTAGAGTGAAACCACTGCGGCGGGGAGGGAGAGAGGCAGAGGTTTGGTGAGCGGGTGGGTTCGAGGGGAGTCGGGCGTACGCAGGCCGTAGGCCTTGGTCTTGCGCTCGCACACAAACACACACACCGCTGCACGTTGCACGCACGCACGCACACATATGCCTGCAAAAACTCACACATACGCACACATGCACATACACACACATGCACACACACACATATGCCCGCATGTCAGCCCCCCCCCCCCCCCGTGTACTTGTGTGCACACACGCGCGCTCAAACATACACAGACATGCACGCGTGCACACTTACATGAGGAAGCTGTGCACGATGCACCCGAGTTCGAAGAGGTACGCCGTGACGGCTGGAGTAGGGCCGGGTTCAGTGGATAGCGCCTTCATCTCGGCGATGAAGTCGTCGGAGTCCTTGTCGTCCGATGTCGGGAGGTGTTGGGGTCGGAAGTAGTAGTTTGACAGGTTTTCGGTGACAACCATCATGAGGATGCCAGCCAGCACCATGCACGACGCGAGCGGGCCGTCGTAGAGGCCCTCGAGGTCGGCCGCGCCGTCGGGGATGATGTGGATGAGGGCGAGCGACAGGATGACGCCCGCGGCGAGCGAGCGCAGCAGCAGCGTCGCGGGGTGGTTGGCTTTCCTGAAGACCTGCGGACAGAGGGAGGGTTGGGGGTGAGGGGGCACGGGCGGGGGGGTGGGGGGGGCGGGCAGCAAAGGAGGAGAATCCGTCGGGGATGACGTGGATGAGGGCGTGCGGCAGGATGATGCCCGCGGCGAGCGAGCGCAGCAGCAGCGTCGCGGGGTGGTTCGCCTTGCGGCCTTACGGAAGACCTGCGGCCGGTGGGGGTTCAGGGGGGAGGTGAGGAGTCGGCATGTGCGTGGCGCAAAGTTACCGGGAACTCGCAGGCCCCGCTATCCCCCAATCCGCTGGATGGACGAGCAAAACCCAGCGTGGGGAGCAGATGGGCGCGTATGCGTGTGCGTGTGTCCCGCGTGCGTGCGCACCCCCACCAACAGCTTGCTGCACAAAGTGCCCCCCACCCACCCCTGGGATGTCCCAAGGGCCTGCTCATAAACTCACCGGGATGAACACTGGGATGAGGCCGCCAATCACTCCTGCAAGAAGAATTGTGAAGATGGCGATCACCCTGACGCTGGTGGTGCTCTCATGCTCATCCAGGAGCCCATCGTGCTCATCATCGTGGTCCTCTGCGTCCTCATCATGATGCTCCTCATCGTGGTCATCCACGACTTGGCGGAGCGCACGAAGCGAAGCGCGCGCTGCCATCTTGATCATGCGCATGTCAGACGGCATCGTGGGTCGTGGGTGGCAATGAGCCATTGCGGCGGCGCGTTTAAGGCCACAAAGTGTGAAATGTATGGCTTTTGTATGCTTTGTATGGGTCCATGCCGTCCGTTGAGCCCCTTGCCCCGCGTGCGAAGTCGCTCACTGCTCAATACAACAGCATCATGCAGCCCCGCGTGCGGATTTTTGTACATCCTGTCTCCTTACACACCAACTCAACTGGCGCCAACTGCTACTACGACCTGCGCGCGCCTTTTACACTCCCCCCTCCCCAACTCATCAGATGAGGGTGGCTACATTAGAACTATAAAAGGCATGGATTCGTTGCAGGTGCCTCGTTGTGTGCCAATCAGGGGGGCTGGATTGTGGTGCTGCTTGTGATTATCCAACACATGTGTTACTCGCAGTGTCAAGGTGAGTTACAGAGTCTCGCCGACTCGGAATGGAATTCGACAGGTCCACAGCGCATTCAGTGTACGGTTTCACTGCGCTCTTTCCGTATTGTTATTGTTTGAAACGAATGCCCGGCTGCTGTTATTGTTTGGGACGAATGTCCTGCTGAGTTAAATTACTAAATTAAATGGGGGCGGCGTGGCGGCGACGGCACGATCACCCGATTAGTGGCTGTGGTCATCACCTTCCCCGTACAGAGCAATAAGCATCATGCTGACAGTGCCAAGCGCAAGCATGAAGTACATGCCGAGCCTCACGATCAGCCCCCCGGTCATCTGGCTAAAGTCTTGCGCGAGCATCTGCACCAGGGCGATGTAGAGCAGCAGGCCACCGGAGATGGAGTTGAGAATGCCCTGCGCGGTGAGCGCGCCCACGCTCTCGCTGTTGTACGTCGTCGCGGTGCCCATGCCGATTGCGATTCCGAGGGGCACGGTGATGGCGTAGGTCGAGATCATGATGATGGCCTTGAGGTTGCTGAAGCGCGCCTTGACGATGACCGAGCCCAGGCCGATCGCCTGCGTGCGTGCGTGTGCGCATGCGTGCGTGTGTGTGTACATGGCAGCATGGGGTGTGGGGCTCGCGGCAAGTTTTTTTAATAAAAAAAAGAGAGAGAGTAGTGTTACAAATCCACAGCCGGCGGTCACAATCAGTTCCAAAGTTCTAGCTGGACTATCAGACAGCAGGCACAAGGCCCACCAAAAGGTCGAAAGCTACAAAAGTAGCCCACGGTAGAGGTGGGGGAAACGTGGATCGCATGCGCCACACGCACCTCGAGCAACTGGTGGAAGACGAGCACGATCGTGAACGTGACTGCCGCCGCCCGGTTGCTGACATTGATGCCGAGCGTGAAGCCGCTGCAGTCGGGGAGGTGGGGAGGTGAGGTGTGGTCAGTGATTTCCTTTTCAGGATTTTAAATTAATTATTCCACAGCCGGATTTTGCTTTGACGCGTTGACTGTTGACGTCCCGGTGACCGCTTGTCCTCATACCTAGGTCATTTGAAAGCTGGTGACGTGCTTTGTCTGGCGGGCGTGTCAGACTAACATTCCACTGGATGGGTTGAGATGTATGCAAGGTCAAAGTACAGCCGGCGTACAGCCAAATGGCTGCGTAGAGCCGAAAAGGAAATCACTGGGTGTGATGGGCGGTTGGGGAACAGTGGTGTCAGCCCCCGCAGCCCCCGCAGACCGGCGAACCGGGAAATTCGAGGGGAAACTGTGGGGGCGAATCGCTGGAATTTTGCTCAGGAAAGTGTGAAATTCAGGGGAATTCTGGGGGAAGTTCGACGATTTTCACACTTTCCCGCGAAAAAGTTCCTCGCTGCGGGGGCAATTCGGCATGTTCCCTCCAATATTGCGGGGGCAAACAGGACATGATTGGTTTTCTTAATGACACCACTGGTGGAGAGCGTCAGACAGGCCGCAGGCCTTGGTCTTACACGCGCACACACCCCTTGCAAGCTTGCACGAGCATATGCCCGCAAACGCAGTCCCACACACTCACACACTCACGCACGTATGCCCGCATGCAAGCACGCACACACACCGTATTTGTACGCACACACACACACACACACACACACACACAAACGCGCACACTCAGACGTTTACTGAACATGCACGCGCACACACACACACGCGCACACACACACATATGCCCACACGCCCCCCACCCCCCGTACTTGTGTGCACACACGCGCGCTCAAACATACACACACACACACACACGTGCACCAACTTACATGAGGACGCTGTGGACGACGCATCCGAGCTCGAAGAGGTACGCCGTGACGACTGGGGTGGGGCCGGGGTCGGCGTGCGACGCCTTCATCTCGGCGACGTGGTCGTCGGAATCGAGGCCGGCGGCGATGACGACATTCTCGCCGACAATGGCGACAATGGCCCTGTCCTCCTGCTCGCGCTTGACGGAGCGGTGGAAGGCAGGGGAAGAGGCAAAGTATAGCCACAGATTCTCGGTAATCACCATGATGATGATGCCAGCCAGCACCATGCATGATGCGAGCGGGCCGTCGTAGAGGCCCTCGAGGTCGGCCGCGCCGTCGGGGATGACGTGGATGAGGGCGAGCGACAGGATGATGCCCGCGGCGAGCGAGCGCAGCAGCAGCGTCGCGGGGTGGTTCGCCTTGCGGAAGACCTGCGGCCGGCGGGAGGGGGGGGAGGTGAGGAGTCGGCATGTGCGTGGCGCAAAGTTGGGACTCGCAGACGGCCCCCCCCAATCCCCCAATCCGCTGGATGGACGAGGACAAAATCCAGCGGGGGGGGACGGGGGGGGATGGGGGGGGAGGGAGCACGTGCGTGCGCGTGTGGGAGCTGGTCTCGCGTGCGCCATCTACAGCCCCCACCACCACCACCACCATGATGATGAGAGTTTTACAATCCACTTCTGGCGGTCACACGTACGGTTCCAAAGCTCCAGTGGGACTTAGAGAATCAAGGCTCAAGGCCCACAAAAGGTCAAGCTACAAGTAGCCCACGGTAACGCCATCCACACTCGGTGGCGGGCGCCAAGCAAGCAGCACCACCATGGATGTCCCAAGAGTCAACTTACCGGGATGAAGATTGGGATGAAGCCGCCAATGAATGAAGCGAGCAGGACAATGAAAATCGCGATGACCCTGATGAGAGGGAGAGAGTGTGGTGTTACAAATCCTGCCAGTTACAAATCCACGATCAGTTCCAAAGTTGGGACTAGCAGAGGACAGCAGGCACGAGGCCCACCAAAAGGGCCCACCTGATGCTGGTGGTGCTCTCATCCAAGTGCTCATCGTGCCCGTCGTAGTCGTGCTCATCGTGCTCGTCGTGCTCATCGTGATCATCCACTTGGAGCAGCGCACGAAGCGAAGCGCGCATCATGCGCATGTCGTGGGACACCATCGTAGGGTCGCGGAGGTTGTTGGTCGTGGGTGTTGATTGTGCTCGTGTGCACGAGTGGGTGGGTTTGTGCAGACATCGCAATTGTGGCGGCTGGCGGGGATGGGAGTGTGGATTGTATGGTCGTATATATCGTACGCGTCGGCGGACGATGTCCTCGCAATGGGATACAATGTCCTCGCAACGGGGTACATTGCCAGGATATTGCTAATGTGTTATCTTTGCTAAACGCACCGTCATTATGAAGCCCCGTGTTTCCTCCTGTGTCTCCGTACACATACAGGTGCCAACTCGGGCGTACTAGTGCTACGACCTGATATTTCAGTTTATCCTACCCTCACCCACTCATCAGGGTGAGGGTGACTCAAATTAAAATAATTAAACCAACCCTCACCCTGATGAGTGGGTGAGGGCAGGGTGAGGGCAGGGTGAGGGTTTAATTATTTTAATTTGAGTTGCAGTTGCCGTGTTGTGTGCCAAGCGGGGGGGGGGGGGGGCACCGCCCCCGCTGCCACCTCATCATGTTCTTGCTTGCCGTTGTTGGTATTTTACAGGTTTTACACGTACATGTCCGGAGTGTGAGTAAAGGCCTACACCCCGGGGTGTGAGTTAAGGCCTGCACAGACCTACACGTCTAGGGGAGCTCTACTTAGAGAGCCCGCAAGGCCACGCAGCGCGCCAGCCTACCAGGGACCGTTCTTGTTAGATGATGCCTCATGATGAGGTGAGCAACGGCACCCACCGGGAGGCAGCAGATACAAGCACAGGGCGCAGTTGCACAGCTTCAAGCTCCAGGGGGACAAAGCAAAGCAGGAGGCCTGGTCCTGCCAACCAACAAAGGTGTGTGTGTGTGTGGGAGGGGGGGGGTAGCCCACAGCAACGCCACCCCCACGCGGTGGCGATTTTCTTTTACAGTTTTTACATGTACACGCCCGGAGGACCCCGGGGCGTAAGTTGAGGCCTAGACTACACGTCTAGGGGAGCTCTACTGATGATGGATGTTACAGTCAGAGACACCTCTAAAGGCGTATAAGACCGTGCTCGGCGCGCATGGCCCGAGCACCTAACTGAGATGGCTGGCTGTTGGTGGTAGGGAATCCCAACTCTGTAAAGAGCGTGGGCGCACCCCTGGGTCCCCTACCGCAGCGGCAGCAAACGCTTGTTGAAGAAGGTGAGCGCATGTGGGGAAACGGAGACGCAAGGCAGGTTCGTCGCCAATCGCCAAAAGAGACATCCCCCCGTGGGGAGAAAGGCCAAGACGTGGCCAAAAAGGATATCAAGCTGGGCCGCAACCTCTAACGTGTTAAGGGGTTTTCTAACTGGGATTTCAACCAGCATTCACAGGATTCTCAACCTGTTACCCTTAACCCGGCTCTGAGCAAAAGCTGACCCCTTGTTGTTGCACCGAGCACGACATTGTACGTGTCGCAGGCCCCCCCCCTGCGGTAGGGGGGAGGCACAGAAGGACTCGGTGAGGGGCACATCCCTAAGCCTAACTACCTAAAAAGGGGCTGGAAAAGGCGGTCAATAGTGACCAACAGTGTGGGATTTGGTAATAGGTTAGAGAGCAAGCTTGCCCCCCGGTTATAGCGGATAAATATGTTCCTTCTGCACACTCCGTTTTGAGGTCGTCATCTTTGAGGCAGCTTTCACGTGTGAGACCCAGCGTGGGCATTTCTCAGGTGCGCCAGCTGCGGTGCACTGCAAACGGCAGTCCACCGCAGCTCCTCGGGGACCCTCGCTTGGGTCCCCGCTACTATCGTGACTGCCTCATTAACTCCTAATTCAAAACATCGTTCGCTTCAGGTCAATTATTCCTCCCGATCCTCTACCATCTCCAGGCTTGTGTTACGTATATCAAGGCACGAGACCAAAAAGTTGGCCATGTCACGCCAAAAAAAAGTAAAGTAGCCCTGGGCTGGAGTTCATAAACGCTACTAGTAGAGCCTGCACCAGCCTACCAGCCGCGGTGGCGGGCGCCAAGCAAGCAGCACCAGGGATGAATGAGAGGCTGCACTGCCTGGAGCGTCCCTGTCAGCCTCATCACACGGGCGTGCAAGGCGCAGCAGGGTGCCGCTGCGGGTTGCCCCTACTGCCCCTGCCGGCACCCTGAAGAACCCCCCATCAAAGTTGGACCGCAGTAAGTTGTCAGACATGCGCGGGTAGGGGGGTGTCCGCCCGGTGAGTGTGTGTGTGCGTGTGTACGTTCCACCCACTGCCGCTCATGCATGCACCACCGCCTGCATGTATCTTGCTGCATGCTGCTGCCCTAAGCCTGATGACGATGGATTTTCCTACAGTCGTTTGTGACAAATCCAACATGGTTATACTCAAGGCCGTGACCCGCGGTGCCCAAGGAACTCAGGCGGCGCGAGGTGCGGCTGTGACTGTCGTGTGCTTGGGGACATGTAACAACGGTGCGCCTGCAACTGTGCGTCTACGACTCTGTAAGTGCAACTGTGTAACGGTGCTCTGAGATTCAGCACTGTTGTATCCACGTCTTGAGCTTCTTGTCGTTGTGCTCGTCGGCCTTGAGCGCGGACGTGGTCTCAGCCGGCGTGGCAGATGTAGAAGATGTAGAAGCAGATGTAGATGCAGATGTAGATGTACATGTAGATCTACATCTAGAAGCGGAGGACGCCAGTTTGTTGGCCGTGACGATGCCGTCGACGATGGTGACGGTCGCGAGGTTGATGCCGGCGTCCCCAACAAGGGAACATGCACAGCAGCCGGTCTCAAGCAAAGCATGATGCTTCATCCTCGTGATGCAACTTCTGATAGCTGCTTGAAGGCTAGCAGCATGGCCGCCACGCCGACGACAGGCTCAGGCGCTGCGCGCTGGCGGTGTCGAGTAGCCACTGGGTGCCAGTTGCGGGCAGAACCTGCAGGCAGAGCACAACGTACACTCAGCCTCAAATGGATCAGGTGCCACATGCAGGCAGGTGGGCACACGCCCACGAAAGCACACACGCTCGCACGCACGCACGCACGCACACTAAACCCTCAACCCTAAACGCGATCACGGACACACATGCAAGCACGCACACGCACGCACGCACACACACACATGCATACACACATGCGCAAATGTGGGCACACGCACGCACGCACACACAGCACGCAAACACTCCAAATTCGCAAGAGCGCACAGGCGCCGCACTTTGCAAGAGCGCCGCACCATCTGCACCGGCAGCTGCGGCGCCCCATGCAAGCATGCACACACACGCACACATGCACATGCACGCACACGTGCGCAAAGGTGGGCACACGCACACAGGCACGCATGCACGCACATGCCCGCACGCACTCCAACTTCGCAAGAGCGCACCATCTGCGATGCGTGGCCTTGCGGGTTCTCCCAGTAGTAGAGCCCCCCTAGACTTTTAGTCTAGGCCTAAATACACGCCGCGGCGTCCTCCGGGCGCGTACATGTATAAACTGTAAAAACACGCACCATCTGCGCTGGCAGCTGCGGCGCCCCAGGCGGCGGCTCCAGGCAGCGCGCCACGATCTCCGCCTTGCCCTCGCCGAGTGCGACGAACACCGCGCGCACCGCCGCGTTGATCACCGGCAGCGACATCGTGATGCGCTGCGGCGGGGGCTTCGGCGAGTCGGTGACAGGCAGCACCCAGGCGCCGCTGCTGCCGCTGCTGGCGTGGTGGCCAGGTGGCAGTGGCCCGGGCGCGGCCCCGTCCGCATGCTGCTGCTGCTGCTGCTGCCCCTGCCCCTGCGACAGCGTGGCATGCCCCGGGAAGAGCGACGCCACGTGCCCATCCGGCCCGACGCCGAGCAGCAGCAGGTCGAACACGGGCAGGCCGGTCGACGCGTCGCGCGGGAGCACGCGCGCGGGCAGCGCCGCGAGCTGGGCTGCATAGTCGTCGGCGGCGGCGGCGGCCCCGCTCGCACCCTCGAGGATGGCGTGCACCTGAGCGGGGTGTCGGCATCGGAGGGACGGGGTTCATGGCCGCCCTCACTACCAAAACAACGCAACAGTGGATCGCGCGCGCGGGCAACGCCGCGAGCTGGGCCGCGTAGCCGTCGTCGTCGGCGGCGGCCCTGCTCGCGCCCTCGAGGATGGCGTGCACCTGAGCTGGGTGTCGGCATCGGAGGGACGGGGTGCAGGGCCGCCCTCAATACCAAAAAACGTAACAGTGGATCGCACATGCTGGGCCGCGTAGTCGTCGGCGGCCGGTGGCGGTTTTGTTCGCGCCCCCCCGAGGATGGCGTGCACCTGAGGGCGGGCCAGACGGGGATGTCTTGCGTCGGTGTGTGTGTGGGGGGGGGGTGGGGGTTCAGTGCTGCCCTCACTAGCAAATCCGCAACAGTGGAGCACGCATGCTGGGCCGCGGCTAGTTGGTGGCGGCGGCGGAAGCTTCGCTCGCACCCTCGAGGATGGCGTGCACCTGAAGGCAGGCCACGCGGAGGTGTCTTGCTAGTGCCTCAACACAGTATCAGCAACAGTAACATCGTAGCAACGTCGGCGCTCCAGCAGAGGCAAACTCTGGTCCTCGTACCACCGCCTAGCCAGACCCGAGTCCAGTTCTGACCTTAACACTCACATGTGAGGGACGTTAGCCACCAACACCACTGCAAAGTCCATCAACAGTGCGCACCTGGTCTCCCGACACTGGCACGCGGTCGAGCAGCACCTCGCGCGCGGCGCGCAGGTTGGAGTCGGGGCTGAGCTAAGCATGCAAACACCCCCATTTATTAAGAACATGCTAAGCACCCCCACTTTATTAATGCAGAGTGCGCACCTGGTCTCCCGGGATGGTCACGCGGTCGAGCAGCGCCTCGCGCGCGGCGCGCAGGGTGGAGTCGGGGCTGGCGTGCGGCACGACGCGCTCGTCGACGAAGAAGATGTGGAACCTGCAACAGTAGCGTGCATGTGTGGGGGGGTGGGGTGGGTGGGGGGTGGGGGATGTTGAGCAGCGTGTTTTTAATGCCGGCGAAGAAGCTGTGGAACCTGCGGGGTGGCTCGTGCAACGCCGCAATCCGTTACAAAGAGACATGCAACCACCGCTTTGATTCGTATTTTCAAGGAGGCTGGCGTGAGGCACGACGCGCTCGTTCGACGAAGGAGATGTGGAATCTGCGGGGTGGCCACGCAACGGCACAGTCCTTACGAAGGGACATGTAACCACCTCTACGAGTCGTATTTGCACGGAGGCTTGAGTCGGGGCTGGCGTGCGGCACGACGCATTCGTCGACGAAGGAGACGTGGAACCTGCAGGGTGGCCCGTGCAACGGTGCAATCCGTTACGAAGGGACATGTCCACCACCTTTTTGAGTCGTATTTGCACGGAGGCTGGAGTCGCGCTCGTCGTCAAAGAAAGGATCTTGGGGAAATTATGGCTCAACCCGGGCCTCACGCCTCACTCCCGCAATCTCGACCGACGGAGGCGTTTATTTTTTGCGAAGAGGGTGTGAAATGTCGATTTTCACACTTTTCGGAATTCGCGCAACTCCAACCCGCAGCACCAGCCCAAATCGGCCAATCTCAACCGGCTGTTGCAGGTTTGCAGGTTGCGGGTTGGCTAACGGAGACACTGGAGGGCGCCCCACTGGTGCGCGCATGCGGGCGGGTGGGTGGGTGGTCGGTTGATCTCCTGATTTACTTGGTTGGCATGGCATGTCAACACTGTATGCCCCCCCCCCCCTCCCCCTGGTCCTCTGCTGCTGTGCGTATGAATGCGCCCCTTTGTGACTGCTGCTGCTGCGGCGGCGGCGGTGGCGGCGGCGGCAGGCATGCGAGAGGCACCCGGACACTGTGGTGACACCCACCTGCGCCCCATGCGGTGGTGTCAAACACGCGCTCGCGCATGCGTTAGGGTTTAGGGTTTGGGACTTGCGGATAACGGCTCATGGTTTCGGGCTTGTGGTTTAGGACTTGTGGCTTGTGGCTGAGGGTTCAGGGTTTAGGGTTTAGGGTTGAGGGTTGAGGGCTTAGGGTTTAGGGTTTAGGGTTTAGGGTTTAGGGCGTAGGGTTCGGGTTTGGGGTTTGGGGGTTTGGGGTTTAGGGTTTTAGGGTTTCAGGGTTACCACAGGCGCACACACGCGCACGCACCGGTCCCATTGCACCGGCTGAGAGAGCGTCGCCATCGCGGACAGCGTGCCAGGGAGCGAGCCGCCGGACAGCACAAGCGTGAAGGCGCCCCTCGCCGCGATGGCGGCCTCTGACGCATCAACGACAATGTTCGCTAGCGTGGCCGCTGCCGCGCCGGGCGTGTCGTGCACGACGACGCACTGCGCGCCGTCGGCGCTGTCGTACAATTTCACAGCCATGGCACGCGGCGTCACAGCCCTGCAAGTGGTGTTGTATGCATGCCATGCTCATACCCATCAATAACGACGGCACGTGCCATGTCATGCCATGCGTGTGTGTGTGTGTGTGCGTGTGTGTGTGTGTGTGTGCGTCGCAACATGACCTCTCCATCTTGCCCCCTGCGTCCTTGCATGCATGCATGCGTGTGTGCGTGTGTGTGAGTGTGTGTGCGTGTGTGTGTCAAGTGGTTGTGGTCAGCGCTCTCGCTGTGCCCCCCTCCCACCCCTACACTAGTGTGCATGTGTGCACCCATCACGGTGGGTGACTCACACCAGAATGGCGATGAGAGAATGGCGATGGCGATGAGAGAATGGCGTCCACACCTGGTTCACACACACCAGGGTTTTCAACTCACACAGTCGACATTCAGACTTGTTGGACCAGTGCATCATGCTCCTTCGACGGAGCGGCGCCGCACACGCGCCACACGCGGCACACGCAACTGCAACTGCACCAACTTGCACCTGCACGAGTCAGACCCAGCGCACCCTTAACGCTAGACCGGCCACTACCACTACTAGGCGCGCCGTCAGCACCTCCGCATCCGCGTCCGACTTGCAAGGTAAGTCGGGCGCAAGGGGGGGCGTTGGTTGGGCACCGTTCCCCAAACCCACGCATGGGGTCTCACTCCTGTGCACTCTTGTCCCTGCAGCTGCCACGGGCGCGCTTGTGCGCGTTGCGTGGCGCATGCGCCACCGCTGCGACTACGGCCAGCACCTGGCAATCGTGGGGGGGCACGCGGTGCTGGGCGCATGGGAGCCGAGCAAGGGCGTGTCACTCACCTGGACGGACGGCGACGAGTGGGTGGGCGAGGCCATCATCGGCTCAGGGTAAGCAAACCTGCCTGGTCACATGCTGCACCACAGCAGCTGCACGCACGCATGCACGCTGGAGGGGGGCAGCACTTCTCAGCGCATGGGGGCCGCTGCGGCATGCAGCGGCCATGCCACGTGCCGAGAGAGTGTGTTGCGTGTCGCCCGCAGGGACCACCTGGAGTACAAGTATGTGGTGCGCAGCGCCGACGGCACGCTGTGCTACTGGAAGGAGGGCGCCAATGTGGTGATCGATGCGCCTCGCGCCCCGGGCGCGCGCGTGCTGGTGCAGGAGAGCTGGCTGAACCAGGCGAGCCGAAGGATTGAGATCCTGGTGCGAGAGGTGGTGGGAGAGGCTGCGGCTATGCAGCAGGCGGTAGCTATGCAGCAGGCAGCGGCGGCGCAGCAGGCGAGTATGCAGCAGGCGGTGCAGCAGCAGGCGGCGGCTAAGGAGCAGGCGGCAGCTATGCAGGCGGCGGCGGCGGCGCAACAGGCAGCAGCAGCGGCGACTGCGGCCGCGGCGGCGCAGCAGCAACAGGCGACCGCAGCTGCGGCGGCAGTTGTGCAGCAGCAACAGGCTGTGCAGCAGCAACAGCAGCAGGCGGCTGAGGCTGCGGCGGCGCTGATGGTGGCGGCGGCGAAGATGCCAGCGGCCGACCCTCTTCAGGGGGTTGCAGATGCGGCAATGAGCGACCTGCGTGAGGCGATGGCCATCCACGAGGACATCCAGCGGCTGTCGGCAGACCCCAACGCGCGCGAGGTGCTCCAGGCTGACCGCTTGTTGGCCGCCGCCTCCAACAAGGCGGTCGCGATGGGCAGGGCACTCAAGGCTGCACAGGATTTTCCGCAGCTCCCGGGGAAGTGAGCAGTGTGTGTGTGTGTGTGTGCGTGCGTGTGAAGAGCGGAGCGGCATTTTGGGGAGGGGAGTCGTCGGTTGGGCGCGTCTCCAATTTCCTTTTGTTGTTTTTCTGAGCGTGTGCACGAAGATTGAGAGCTGTACCTGTTGTTGGATGAGAGCTGTAACAATTCTTGGATCAGTGTCACACATCTGTCTACACCTGCCTCCTAGGCTCCCTCCTACACACAGACGGTCCTCTGTGTCGTCAGCGCGTCGCAACTTCAGCGCCCGACTCCGCCAGCATGCTATGCAGGAACATGAGCTGCTCCTCGCGCCCCTCCCAGAGCTCCCACAGGTGCCGCGGCACAGGGATCACTTGCCAGCCGGCGAGCTGCAGCAACCGGCGCTCAATCACTGCCTCTCCCAGCTCTGTGTGGGGCAGGCTGCGGCTGAAGCACTCTGGTCCGTCACGCTGGACAGCGAGCTTGTCCACTGACGACATTATGGCCAGGTCAGCCAGACAGGCACCCCCCAGCACCGGGATGCCGCTCGCGGGCTCACAGCCCATGTCCTCAAGGGTCAGGACCACGTCGAGGAGCCATGCTGTGCCTGGGCCGCCGCCACGCGCGGACGTCGTGCCACCACCGCTGGCGCGCTGCTGCCGCATGGCTGCTTCGTGCGCTGCAGCCGCCGCAGCCTGGGACAGGTGCTCGGGCAGCAGGGATGCCGAGTGGTCCTCGAACCACGGCACGCCCGCGTCGGGCAGCGCGCCCGGCAGCCTGAACTGCGACACGTCGAGGACCTCGTTGTCGCCCACGCGCACGAGCTCGCCGACGGCGCTGCTGATGCCGTGCGCGCCGCCCGCCAGCAGGTCTCCACCGTGCTCCGCCGTGCGCCGCAGCGCGTGCGCCGCCGCCGTCCGCAGCGTGTGCCTCAGCAGCAGGTCGGCCGCGTGCAGCCTGGCGAGGTCGTCTGTGCTGAACGACGACGCGGGGACGAGGGAGAGGTCGTGCAGCAGTCCGGGCAGCAGGCTCCACACGCGGACGCCACTACCGCCACCAGCGGCAGCCTCCTGCATCGACGACGCCTCCTCGTGCCGCCCCGAGCTGCCTGCCGACAGGGATCCGCTGCTTGCGGCCGCCAGCGCGGCGGCAGGCCTGGCCGCCGCTGCCACACCCAATGCCCACACCGCGTTTGTGAGGTCGTTGGGGCCGAGGCTGCCTGGTGCGCGCTGCAGCAGCGCCGGCAGCAGCAGCTGCATCACTGAGCTAGCGCCCTTGGCAGCCGCGTGCCTGGGCGTGCTTGGCGGGCCCTTGGGCTTGCCGTGCGGCTGCAGCCGCGTCACCGCCCACAGCAGGTTGCACGCCTCGTGGGGGCGCAGCCGCGACCCGCTCGCGGTGATCGTCTGCAGGCCCGCCTTAACGCGGTCCATCAGAGTGGCGTCGTTGTGGCGCAGGGCGGCAAACGCCCACATCAGCTGCGACAGCTGCTCGCCCGAGAAGTAGCGCATGCGCCGGCACGCCTTCTTCGCGATCGCGACCATGAGGTCCTCGTGGTGGTGGTCGAACGCGGCAAACGCCCAGGCGAGCGTGGCGAGGCTGGCAGGGTTGAAGGCCGCCTTCTGTGGCACCGCGGCCTCGGCCAGGGCGGCAAACAGACGCTCGTCGCGGTGGCCCACGACCGCAAATGCCCATGCGAGGTTGGTGATGGCGCTCGGCGTGAGCCCCCGGTCGTGGGACCGCACCCTCGAGGTGGGCACCACGAGGCCGCCCAGATCCGCGCGCTGCACGCGCAGCGACACCTCGGACGACAGCGCCAGCTGCTGCACCTGGCTCGTGGACGGCAGCCTGGCTGAGGAGGAGCTGCTGCTGCTGGTGCCGCCATCAACAGCTGCCGTGGCGCGCGCGGCGGCGGCGGCAGCGAGCGGCGAGCCGCGACCCACCATGATGGAGGGCCCGGATGGCGGCGGGTAGCGGCGGCACAGGTCCACGGCCTGGGCGGCGATCGAGGCGAACAGCGCGCTTGCGTCAGTCTGGCCCGCCTTTGCAAACGCCCACGCCATGCGCGCCAGGTCGTCGGCTGTCGCCTGCGGTGCCATGTGCGGAGCGACACGCGCGATCGCGTGCCACGCTCGGTCGGCAGCCCCTGGGGCAGCCCCATTACCCGGCGCTCCGGCCTGCCGGGTAGCAGTGTGCGGGCGAGCAGGAGTGAGTTCATGGCAGGCGATTCTTGAGCAGGATGTGGGCGGAGCAGGTCAGTGTTGGCAGGCGACTGGTGAGCAATCTGTGGGCAAAGCAGGCGTCAGTGGAGTCGGGAACGCACGTAACTGGGCTGCTGGGCTGCGCATTTCTCTTCCCCCCCTCGCGCTGCGGCTGATGGTCTGTGTCTGGTTTGCGTGTTCTCCCCCATTGCTATCACTGCATCTTTGTGGTGCTGCATGCCCGTGGGGTGCATGTGGGGTGAATGTGAGGTGCATGTGGAGTGCATTGCTAGCAAGCGGCTGGCGGGTCCCCACCCACCAGGTCGCGCTCACCTGCAGCTTCGCGGCGGCCCACGTCACGTCAGCCAGCTGCGCAAACGTGCAGGCACACGCCTTGGCGCACCCGTCGCGCATCAGCTCCTCCAGCACGGCGGGCAACGTGGCCGGCGGCGTGAGTGGGTCGTTGAGCCGGCCGAGCGCCCAGAGGCACGCCGCGAGCGGGGGCCCGCCCAGCTCGGCGCACGTGTCCATGAGGCCCTGGCACATGAGGCCCACGACGCGCGAGCGCCGCGCGGACGCGTTGGCACCCTGCACCTCGACCGCCGGCAGGCGCGCCAGCAGCTGCGCCACGTGGCGCGAGCGGAAGCGCCGCCCGTGCACGTACAGCAGCACCTCCACGTCGCGCAGCGTCAGCGCGGCCATGATCAGGCGCGAAATCGCGGCGTCGGCGGCGGGCTGCTCGTCCGCGTCCAGGTCCCCGGCGGCACGCTGCGTGCTGTCCAGCTGCTCGCTCGGCACGATCACGCCATCACCACGCAGCGGTGGCTGGTCGCCGTCGTCACGCGGTGCCGACATGGACGACATGCTCCTGCTGCCGCAGGGCCCGGGCGAGCCAAGCTGCCCGGCTGCTGCTGCTGCTGCATGGTGGCTGCTGCACCAGTCGGCGGTGCTGGGGCTGCTGTGTGCGCAGCCAGCACGTGGCGGCCCGAGCACGGGCGGCTCCTCCTGGCACACCCGGCGCTGCAGCAGACGCCCAAGGGCGTTGCAGCTGGCAGCGGCCGACCTCCAGGTGTGCCGCTGAAGCAGCAGGCCGCATGCTACGGGCGCCAGGTGGCCCCAGGGGGCGCTCATACAGCACCCACGAGCATGCACGCATGAGCCGCCAAGCAGCACGCCATGCAGGTGAGAGAGGTGGGGTTCTGTCTGTCTGTCAGCTGGAAATCATTCAGGCGTGATGATAAGAGACACCGTGGGTTGAACGTGACGCGTGCTGTGTGCCTCACGCGCGAAAAGCTGGGCACTTGTAGAGAGTGTGGGCCTGTGGCGTCCTGCCCTGTTTGCTTGAGCCTAGCCCCTGGTAAATCTGGTCAATCTCACTAGCTAGTGCAATCTAATATTTGTGATGTCCCGCTCGGTTTCATTCGCTCGTTCGTTGCTGCGTGTGGCCGCTGCTGCGCCCTGCCACGCACCAGCGTCTCTCTGCTCTGCTCTCGCGTGCTGCACCACCCTTCGGTCAGCCTCAACGGCCGCATGGGTCGCCAGAAGCACCACAATTATGGGACGCCAGGCGCCTGCATCAGCAGCGTTGGGAGGGGCAGGCTCGCCCATGCCCGGACGCGCGGGCTCCATGCGCGCGCATGCGCCGTGCGGCACACGCACCATGAGCAGCTTGCAGGTAGAGATTGACAAGGAGGTCGAGGCCATCAACAACCTCTTTGTCGAGGCCAGGGACGAGATTGAGTTTGCTGCAGGTGCGGGCTGGCATTCCCATCACGACCACACACGCACACACGCACACACACACACACTCACACACGCACTCTCACACACCCTCCCCCCCTCCCCCTCACCCCCGGCCGCTGCAGAGGACAGCGAGACCACCTACTTCAACGACAGCGTGGAGGAGGCGAAGAAGGTGGTTGATGAGTGCGTTGGCAAGTGAGTCTGATCAACCCGGCCGCCCCTAACAAATCATACCTCTCACACCACCCTCTCTGGCCGTAGACAGTGGTGCTGTGTGTGTGCTGTGTGTGTGTGTGTGCTGGGTGTGTGCTGGGTGTGTGCTGGGTGTGTGTGTGCTGGGTGTTTGTGCTGTGTGTGTGTGCTGGGTGGCGGCGCACTGAAACCTGCCCCCCTCTCCCCACTCTGTACATGCCACCCACGGGCGCCGCACGCCAGTAATTTTGTTTTTGGGAGTTTCAATTGATTTACTGGAGCAATTTGACTGAAGATCCGGCTCCATGGAGCTATGGAGCCGGATGGGATGGGATGGGATGGGATGGGATGGGATGGGAGCCCTCTCGAACCCGGCTCCAAACGCCGAGAACGCAGTCACTGACGCACGCGCGTGCACCAGGGGTTTCCTTCCCGATCGGGAAACGAAAAAGCGTGCCCGAAGGGCGCGCCCCGATGGTTTTGGGGAGGGCACGTTCGGGAATTGAATCCGTCGTGTGGAAGCAATATTTCCAAGAAAAAGTGTGAAATCGTCGATTTCCTCACTTTCCGAAGCGATTCTTCGGCTGCAGCCCGACATCCCGACGAAACCATGACAAATGCTTCGGGAAAAAAAACTAAAGGATGACTGAACCCAAGGAAACCCCTGGTGTGCACACACACAGGTTTGACGCGCTCGTGGCGAGGCTGCCCGGGGACGAGGCGTCCAAGCTGCAGCGATCAATGGGCCTGAAGATGCAGCAGCTCAAGGCGGAGTTCGAGATCCTCAGGAAGACGCACCTGGAGGAGCACTAGCTCATGTGATCACATCACGGCTTGGATGAGCAGAACCCGTCTTGGGGCGGTGGCATTACGTGATGGGACAGATGAGGACATGAAGAGTGGCGTCCGTGGACGTGAACGAGCTTGCTCAATGCTCGTCACCCGTCACTCACCCGCTCCCATACCTTGAAGTAGTAGGAGGAGGGTGGTGGAGCAGGCGGGGGGGCGGAGGGGGGTTGGTGTGGTACTACTAATTATGGGGTCAATTTCATGGTCTGCAACGCTCGACAAAGTGTGGAACCCAAATGAATGGTCGCAGCCAACTGGTTACATCTGAACTGCGAGGCACGAACCAAGGTACTACTAGTAGCTCGTCAGCCATGCGGATGCAGGTCGCCGGTTCTCGCTCGTTCTCCGCAGGAGTGGGCTCGCGCGCATCAGTCTCCCTCCTCTCGCATGGTCGGTGCATGCAAGTGGCGTGCGCTCGCCGGCCTACACAGCGCTCGCAGACGACCGTGTGCCTCGCAGCCGCTACTGCCACTTCAACCGCTCTAGTGACTGTGGGGAAGCGCACAAAGGTGGGGCAGCAGCCCAAACAGGCTCCCTGTGCCATGCACGCGCAAGGCACGGCACACGCATGTGCACACCAGTAGTACCCACACGCACGCACGGTGTGTACACCCACCCGTGTGCACACCCACCCACCCACTTCACAAGCACACACACACACACACACACACGCACCCACACACGTACACACGCTCACACGCACACACACATGCACACGCACACACACGCACACACACACACACACACACACACTGCACGCACACTGGCCCGATGGGGCGATGCGCAGACCCAGCGCAGCACTAATTCCGACGCCCAGGCGGCAATTCTGACTGCCCTCAACGGTGTGAGGGGGCGTGGCAAGTCTGGACTGGATGATGCGCAGCGCCTGGCGATCGAAGCGGCAGTGGAGCTGCTCGAGGTGCGCGTGTGTGTGTGGGCAGCAGCAGCAGCACACACGCACACACACACACACACACACACACACGGGCAGATGGCGCTATGCACGACAGAGCGGAAAAGCCGGCGATGCTCTCACACATACACGCACACATACATACATGCGCCATCAAACGTGCCGGATAGACTGTAAAATCGACCACAAACAGGTGCACACATACAAACGCACCCCCCCCCCACACACACAGGCAGATGGCGGTGTGAGCAACAGCACAGCACAGCCGCTAGTGCTCGACGGCCGCTGGCGCCTGCTGTTTACTTCGCGCCCCGGCACGGCGTCACCCATCCAAAACACGTTCACGGGCGTGGACGCGTTCTCAGTGTTCCAGGCGCGTTTGTGCGTGCGCGCGTGGATTGTGTGCGTGTGCGTGCGTGCGTGCATGGGTGTGTGTGTGTGTGTGCGCGTGTGTGCTGTTTACTTCGCGCCCGGGCACCGCGTCACCCGTCCAAAACACGTTCACGTGTGTGTTTGACACGCTGTCAGTGTTCCAGGCACGTGTGTGTGTGTGTGTGCGTGTGCGCGTATGTGTGTGTGTGTGTGCGTGTGTGGTCGATTTTACAGTTTTGTTGGACGCCTTTAATGGCGTATTAATATAGACTTGTGCTTGCGCACTCAATCCCTGAGGCAGGCAGATACTATCACCCGCACTAGTCCACTGAGTGGATACACATTGACTGTGTCCATCCCACTAGCTCTAGTACATCTGGTCGCGCCATGCGTCTCTGTTCGGGCGTGTGTGTGTGTGTTTGTGTCCTGTTTACTTCGCGCCCCGGCACCGCGTCACCCATCGAAAACACGTTCACGGGTGTGGACGCTTCTCAGTGTTCCAGGCGCGTGCATGTGTGTGTGTGTGTGTGTTTATGTGTGTGTGTGTGTGTGCGCGTGTGTGCGTGTGTGTGCTGTTCACACGCGCCCCGACACTGCGGCACCCATCCAAAACACGGTCACGGGCGTGGACGCGTTCTCAGTGTTCCAGGCGCGTATGTGCGTGTGCGTGTGTGTGCGTGTGTGTGTTTGTGTGTGTGTGTATGCTGTTCACTTTGCGCCCCAGCACCGCATCCCCCATCCAAAACACGATCACGGGCGTGAACACGTTCTCAGTGTTCCAGGCCCGTGCGTGTGTGCGTGTGTGTGTGTGTGTATGCGTGTGTGTGTGTGTGTATGCTGTTCACTTTGCGCCCCAGCACCGCATCCCCCATGCAAAACACGGTCACGGGCGTGAACACGTTCTCAGTGTTCCAGGCCCGTGCGTGTGTGCGTGTGTGTGTGTGTGTGTGTATGCGTGTGTGTGTGTGTGTGTGTGTATGCTGTTCACTTTGCGCCCCGGCACCGCGTCCCCCCATCCAAAACACAGTCACGGGCGTGAACACATTCTCAGTGTTCCAGGTCCGTGCGTGTGTGTGCGTGTGTGTGTGTGTGTGTGTATGCTGTTCACTTTGCGCCCCGGCACCGCGTCCCCCCATCCAAAACACGGTCACGGGCGTGAACACATTCTCAGTGTTCCAGGCCCGTGCGTGTGTGTGCGTGTGTGTGTGTGTGTATGCTGTTTACTTCGCGCCGAGGCACCGCGTCACACATCCAGAACACGTTTACGGGTGTGGACGCTTCTCGGTGTTCCAGGCGCGTGTGTGTGTGTATGCGTGAGTGTGTGAGTGTGTGTTTATGTGTGTGTGTGTTTATGTGTGTGTGTGTGTGTGAATGTGTGCTGTTCACATCGCGCCCCGGCACCGCGTCTCCCATGCAAAACAACTTCACGGGCATGGATGCATTCTCAGTGTTCCAGGCACGTGTGTGTGTGTGTGTGTGTGTGTGTGACGCGTTCTCAGTGCTCCAGGCGCATGCGTGCGTGTTTGGACCGTTTGCGGGGGTACCTCCCTGAGTGTTTTTATTTCTAAGACGTTCGATTATTTTCCGCGAGCCTTGTGACTGGACATCCGACTCCACGCCTCGAAAATCCGGCTCCACACGCCAAAAAGGAAGCCTGTGACCCAGTGGTTCTTGGGAAGGATTTTGGTATCAATTAATTTTCCGCCTTTTCCCCCGCTTTTTCACGGCCTGCAGTCAATTATTTGCACCCGCCGTGCATTTAGCGGGCAGCGTCCCGGGCTGCTCAAACGCGGTGGTAGAGTATTGGCTGTAGAGTATTGGCACAGGACTTCCTTAGAAACTTGGTCAACATCAGTCACGCCCGCATCTCTATATGCTGGATCGCGCCGGTTGAGCATGGTACTCTCGCTAGAAGCTCCACTAGATTATATCACGCGCCGCTTCCCCCGCCACTCCTTGATCACGGCTGCATAAAGGAACGTGTCGAGGGTGAACAACCTAGAGATGAACATGCGCATGGCCCAGACCAGGTGGTCGTGGCTGTTGCCAGAGCCGAGGCGGCTGCGCTGGTCGTTCTTGATGTAGTTGAGGCCGCTGAACGTCTCGCACCTTGGTCAGCATCTCAGTCAGCGTCTCGGCGTTGGGCGCGTCGTCGATGCGCGGCACGTCTAGCACGGTTGGGACGCGCTCCCAGTTGACCATGATGTACGCGGTCAGGGAGAAGTAGGAGAGCTTGTCGCGTGACGTCGCCTCGTCGCCGCTGACAGCGAAGAAGGCGGCGTCGCGCACGCGCGCAAGCTCGAGCTTCGCAACGTGCCGCGCCATGTAGCTAACGAGCTCCCAGCCTGCATCATCGCTCCAGTTGGCCGAGGACATGTAGTCCTGGTTGATCACCTTGGCGTCGACCAGCCCCTGTGTGTGTGGGGGGGGGGTGTCAGCTTGGCTTCAAAGCAGCAATGCACATGGATCGCATGCATGGCGCGCGCACGCATGGAGCATGCATGGCGCGCATGGGCGCGCACACCTTGAACACGGCCTTCTCCTTTTCGTACGCGGTCATGGGCCGCCCGTGCTGCATGAGGTTGAGCAGAACCCGCATCTGCAAGAGCGTGCGCTTGCCCTCATTGCTCCACGCATCGTGCGCAAAGTGCTGCTGCACAGCCTCGGGGGGCTGCGCAGCTGCAGCAGCCACCTCAATGGAGCGCACGTCCGTGCTCTGATGCTGAGTGCCCTTCTTAGAGTGCCCTGTCACAGTGGCGTGGAAGGGGTCGCCTTTGACCTCCTCCAGCCAGACCTTGCCATCCTTGGTCTTGGCCCAGTCCCGCTCCAGCCAAATATGCCGGAACGTGTCCCCCATGCCCGCCGGTTTTTGGTCGTGCCCGCCCGTGGTGGGGGTGGCTGGTCGCCGCTGGTGCCAGCGCCAACGCCTGACGCTGCGCGCTCTGCAGCCGCGCGCTCAGCCACGCGCTCTGCCGCCACGCGCTCCTCCTCTGCCATCCAAGCGTCCGTCAGGGGCGTGTCCGCTCGTGGTGGCTGATCGCTGGGGCCAGCGCCATCGCCAGATGTTGCGCACTGCCTCTCGCCCTCCTCCCCCTCGCACTCCGCCTCAGACTCAACGTCCAGGCCCGGCTCAACGTCATCAACGTTAGGGTGCTGCGCCACCTTGGTCGGGGCGCCCGTCCTGCGCCTGACAATGCACTTCACAGCCCCCCCGGGCGTCCCGCCAAAGAAGGACGCAATGGACTGGAACCGGATGGTCTTATCCTTGTTCTGCTTGCCCTTGACCATCTGGGCTGGACTGCGCATGCGCCATGGGGGCGCAAGGCCGCAGAAGTGTGAAAAACAATTAATTTTGCGGAAAAGCGGAAAAGCGGAAAAGCCGTGGGGCCTAGAAAACAATTAATAAAAAAATCCGCGAATATTCCGCACAGAGCGGAATGCGGCCGAAGCAAGAAACACTGCTGTGACCACCCTCGACCCCAGCCCCCCAAATTCAGTTTTTGCATCCCCGCCCCTGCCCCTGCTTGTCCCGTAGGATGTGGAGCTCGGAGACGACACCCCCAAGATCACAAACGTGGTCGACTTCGGTCCGTCTGTTGGGTTCCTGCGGGTGGAGGCGCTCGCGTCGACCGACGCCCGCCCGCTGCCGGTAGGGGTTCAGCCTCTCTCTCTGTCGCTCTCTCTTGCTTTCTCTCTTACCCTCTCTCTCTCTTTCTCTGTGTGTTTGTGTGTGTGTGCCACTCGCGTCGACCGACGCTCGCCTGCTGCCGGTAGGGGTTCAGACCCTCTCTCTCTCTCTTTGTCTCTCTCTCTCTTTGTCTCTCTCTCTCTTTCTCTCTCTCTCTCTTTCTTTCTTTCTTTCTCTCTCTCTTGATCTCATTCTCCCTCTTTCTCTGTTTTTCGTGTGTGGAGGCCCGCTGCCGGTCGGGGTGCAGCCTCTCTTTCTCTTTCTCTCTCTCTGTCTGTCTCTCTGTCTGTCTCTCTCTCTGTGTGTGTGTGTTTGGGATAACCAGGGACAGCCTCTCTCTCTTTTTCTCTCTCTGCCTCTCTCTCTGCCTCTCTATCTTTCTCTGTTTGTTTGTTTGTGTGTGTGTGTGTGTGTGTTTGTGCACTCGCGTCGACCGACTCTCGCCCGCTGCCGATAGGGGTGCAGCCTGTCTCTCTCTCTGTATTATCTCCCTCCCTCTCTCTCTTTCCCTCTCTTTCTCTTCCTCTCCCTCTCTCTTTCTCTCTCTCCCTCTCTCTGTATCTCCCTCTCTCTGTGTTTGTGTGTGTGTTGATTTGTGTCATGACCAGGAGCAGCCTATCTCCAGGGCGGTGAGGCAGGTGAAGACACGAGCACACGCGCACACGCGTGCACACACACACACACACACACACACATGCTCACACATGCACACACGTGCACACACACACACAAACACACACACACACACACACACTGCATGCCCACCCTGCTGCTCCTCTGCAAGACGCTGCGCCCGTCAACAGCTGTTTGGCAAGAGCAACACGTACCCGCCCTAAAAATACCCAAGGCTTGGGCCTTTTGGCCTGCCCCCACACAAAAAAAAACATAGAAAAAACACACACTTGCTGCTGCTGCTTGTTAGGACTAGACACCCCGCCGCGGCGCCAGTCTTCTCCTGTTTGGCAGCAGCAACACGTACCCCTCCCTTGAGCCTTTGACACACACACACTCACACACACATTCCGTGCTCACCTGCTGCTGCTGCTGCTGCTCCCCCACAGGACTGGACGCCCCGCCGCGGCGCCGGCCTGCCCCTGTTCGGAAAGAGCAACACGTACCCCCCGGCGCGCCCCAACATGCGCATCGACTTCCAGTTCGACAACGCTGCATTCCACTTCAAGGCGCTGCCATTCACCATCCCCTACCCGGTGCCTTTCAGGCTGCTGGGAGACGAGACCAAGGTGCGTGTGTGTGGGGGGGGGGCTGCACACGTGTGCGTGTGTGCATGCGCACGTGTATGTGTGTATGTGTGTGTGCATGTGTGTGTGTGGGGGCA
>VFSX01000298.1:72500-170042 GCA_016618255.1 Chlamydomonas sp. UWO 241 | reverse complement strand
TGTGTGTTCACATATAGAGCCATAGGGGTGGGGGGGAGTGACTGTTACTGTTACTGTGTGTGTTCACATATAGAGCCATGGGGGTGGGGGGGAGTTACTGTTACTGTTACTGTGTGTGTTCACATATAGAGCCATGGGGGTGGGGGGGAGTTACTGTGACTGTGACTGTGTGTGTTAACATATAGAGCCATGGGGGTGGGGGGAGTTACTGTTACTGTTACTGTGTGTGTTCACATATAGAGCCATGGGGGTGGGGGGGAGTTACTGTGACTGTGACTGTGTGTGTTAACATATAGAGCCATGGGGGTGGGGGGAGTTACTGTTACTGTTACTGTGTGTGTTCACATATAGAGCCATGGGGGTGGGGGCAGTTACTGTCACTGTGTGTGTTCACATATAGAGCCATGGGGGTGGGGGGGAGTTACTGTTACTGTTACTGTGTATTCACATATAGAGCCATGGGGGTGGGGGGGAGTTACTGTTACTGTGTGTGTTCACATATAGAGCCATGGGGGTGGGGGGGGGTAACTGTAACTGTTACTGTGTGTGTTCACATATAGAGCCATGGGGGTGGGGGGGAGTTACTGTTACTGTTACTGCTTTGGGAGTGTGGAGTGTGAACAACGGCTAAGAAGGACGAAATCCTTAACAGAGCTGCCGAGGTCTTGGCTGCTCAGAGCGTGCACGCTCCCCGCTCTCTCTCTCTCTCTCCGCCCTCTGTCCCCCCTCTCTCTCTCCGCCCTCTCTCTCTCTCTCGGCACACACGTGCACACACAAACGCACATGCGTCACCACAGGCGCCCGCGCGCTCCCCACTCGCTGCCGGCACGTGGCGCGTCGTGTGGTCTCGCCACCCCACACCCCTCCCTCTCTCTCACCCCACACCCCTCCCTCTCTCCCTCTCTCTCCGCTCTCTCTCTCTCCGCCCGCTCCCTCTCTCTCTGCACACACACACGCACGTGCACACACACCCGCGCGCACACACACACGCACACACACACCACCACCACCACAGGCACCCGCACGCTCCCCCCTGGCTGCCGGCATGTGACGCCTCGTGTGGTCGCGCCACCCCACGTCCCTCCCTCTCCCTCTCCCTCTCCCTCTCTCCGCACACATGCACGTGCACACATGCACACACACACGTGCACACATGCACACACACACGTGCACACATGCACGCACACACACACAGGCACCCACGCTCCCCGCTCGCTGCCGGCACGTGGCGCCTCGTGTGGTCACGCCACCCCACACCCCTCTCTCTCCCTCTCTCTGTGCTCTCTCTCTCTCTTCACACACACACATGGGTACACGCACGTGCAGACACACACACACACACTCACACACACACACACACACACACACAGGCGCCCGCACGCTCCCCCCTGGCTGCCGGCACGTGGCGCCTCGTGTGGTCGCGCCACCCCACACCCCTCCCTCTCTCTCTCTCTCCTCTCTCTTTCTCTCTCCGCACACACGTGTGTACTCACACGTGCACACACTCACACACGCCCCCCCCCACACACACACACCACAGGCGCCCGCGCGCTCCCCGCTCGCTGCCGGCACGTGGCGCCTCATATGGTCGCGCCAGGCGGACAACGCGTCCCCCCTCCAGAAGTGGGGGTCAGCACAGGCTGACGCATTCCAGATCATCGATGGGGCGAGCGGGGCACTGCAGGTGCGCGTGGGTGTGAGTGGTGTGGCATGTGCATGTGTGTGTGTGTGTGGGGGGGGGGGGTTAGGCAGAGGGAGAGGCGCAGGCGGACGCGTTTTAGATTATCGATGGGGAGACCGGGGTGCTGCAGTGCTGCGGTGTCGTGCGTGTTGTGTGTGTGCTGTGTGTGCGGTTGTTGGTGTGTTGTGCGTGTGTGTTGCGTGCATGCGTGTGGGTGGGTGGTGGGGGTGGGTGGCTGGTGGGTGTGGGTGGTGCATGTGTGTGTACGTGTGTGTTCATGTGGGGAGTGGGGGGTGGGGGGGTCAGCTGCAGGGGCAAGCAGACGCGTTCTTGGTCATCGATGGAGATGAGGCGCTGCAGGTAAAGAGAAATAGAGGGAGACGGAGGGAGGGAGACAGGGAGACAGGAAGAGAGGGGGGTTGTGTGTGTGCGCGGGACATGTGCTCGTGCCACCCACCCGCCCGCCCGCGCCTGCAGAGCCTCGTGCGCCCTTTCGCATGCTGCAGGTTGTTTGGAGGTTGTTAGCAGGTTGTTACCGCCCCACCCACCCACCACCCCACCCCGCCCCCACCTGCAGAACCTTGTGCGCCTGTTTGGCGGCGCCGTCCAGCTCAGCGCCGACGCCGAGTGCTCGCCTGCGAGCGACGCGCGCACGACGGTGAGCTGTGTTGCAGTCATAGGAACATCGGCTTTCCGGAAAATGCCTCTTCTAGTCCTAGTGCCACCACCTAGCGACCCCCAACAATCACTTGTGAGCAACGTGCACACGGTGAGCAGTGTCGCGACTGACTGGCTGACCAGCCTGTGCCGGACTGCCTGTGTGGCAGGCGCAGGGCAGCACACGTAGGCCGCGCTTTTGCGCCTGCTGTGCCGTGTGTGTATCTGCCGCTGTGTGCGCCTGCCGTACATATGTGCATAGTCGCCCCACCCAGTCCCCCACCCACACACCGATCCATTCATACACACCCACCCCCCTCTCATCCACCAAGGTCTTCATCAAGGACGCGGCATTCCAGATCGGCCCTCTCCGCATCCCGGTGTCGACGCCGCGCAGCGCAAGCAACCCCGGGTTCGTCGACTGGCTGTTCCTGGACGACGACCTGCGGATCACGCGCGGCAGCAAGGGGTCGCTGTTTGTCCACACGCGCGAGCCTGACGGCGCGGTGTGAGGCAACAGCCAGCGGCGGGGGGGTGGGGAGTGAGGTGAGCGAGTTGTTGACGACAGCAGTGGTGATTGTTTTTTTGCAACGTATAGTCACAGTCGCCTCTCCGGCGGCGGCAGGTTGTAGGTGGTGTTGTAGGTGGTGTAGCGACACCTGGTATCGACATCCTACATCAGCGCCAGCGCTGCGGCTTGGGTGCATCTGACTTGAGCAGCGAGCGAGTTTCAGGCACAATTGTCGCGTGCACCCTCTCATCTTCAGGCCCTCAGGGTCAATCCCCCTACACCCACATTCGACCCTCGCTGTGGCCCAGCCTGGCCACGACCCTTGATGTGGTCCAACCTGGACACGAAAGGCACGCGCAGCTGCGCCTGTGCGCGATCATGCACGAAGACACTCCAAGAGTGGCCAGGCGTCATGTTGTTTGGACTCTCCTGGACTCACTGCGTTCGATGGTGTGTCTGCGACGCCCCTCAGCCAGTCAGACGCGTTGTCTGCGCAGCTGAGGGATGTGAGGCTGCAGCCTCGAACTGGGATGTGTGTGGCAGTTATACAACGTCCGCGGCTGCAACGCTTACGCAACGCCCACGCGACGCCCACGAACTTCAATCGAACGCCGATCCTGCAGCGCCGCGGCTGTCTCCTGCATGTGCGTGTGTACATGCCATGGTCACGGCCAGCTTGCGCCAGCCGCGTACAGCACAGCGCATAGCACCATAGACTACACCCCCATGTGCCCATGCATGAGCGCCTGTTGTTCCATGCAGCACATGCAGGCCAGGCAGATGCCAGATGTGCGAGGGCGTACAAACAGGGCCAACCACATGCGGCGCACTTCCTACCATGCCGCGTGGTGGTCGCTCCCTGCTGCGTGTGTCCCGCCCCGTCCCCCATCGCGCTAAGGATACCTGCTGCGATGCTCCTGCTGCTCCTCTGAACCCTCTGATTGGCCCCAGGCGCTCTGTTCTGCACACCGCGCGTGCCCGCTCGCCTGTCCGCACGGCGACTCACTACCAACTTCAGCTACTCTTCCCGCTCCTCCTCCCACCATGCTGCCCCACCTCCATGCAGGTCCTCCATGACCCTCTCGCCCATCTCCGTGCACGGCCTCTCCTCATACCTCGCCCACAGCCCCAGCAGCGGCGTTGAGCGCCATTCGTCCCTCGACTTCCACTCCGCCGCCATTGTTCTCTCTACGAGTGGGGCCGCCGAGCCCACGCACTCACACCGACGCCGGCGTCGACTACAGCAACATGGTCGAGACCCTCCCTCGCCGCAAGGTCCTGCTGCTCAACGACGCCCACGGCAGCATGAGCCAGGCGCTTCTCGTCGACCTCCAGGCGCTCGGCCACGACGTCGTCACCACCGTCGTGCCCAACAGCAAGGAGACGGCTGCCGCGTTCATGCGTGAGGTCAAGGCGGCACACAAGTCCGACGTAATCATCGCGCCGTTCCTGACCAAGTTTGTGCCCGAGGACATGTGGAGCGATACGCAGGTGCCGGTCATCGTGTGCCACCCCGGCCCAATGGGTGAGTGACGAGGCTACAACCTGCTGCTGCTGCTGCCACTTGCTTCGCCATATGAGCGAAAACGACCGCTTTATGAGCCGCTCATCAGTCACAATGCAAATCGGGAGCTGCTGCTTGCTGAGCCTCCACCACCCGTGGCATTGTCTCTGAGCCACCACCTGCACCCGCCACTCACCGCTCTCGCACCTCCCCTGCCCTTGCCCTCACGCAGGCGACAAGGGCAGCAACTCCATCGACTGGGCAATCAGGAACAGGGAGTCCAGCTGGGGCTTCACGATGCTGCAGGCCGCCGCCGGCGTCGACGACGGTCAGGATTCTTCCGGGATTTGCACCCCTACCTGCAGCATGCCAGCAATGCACACAGCAGCCACCATCCCGCCTCTGCCCGCCCGCCCGCCCGCCCGCCCGCCTTGCCTGCCTGCCTCGCCTGCGCCTGCCTGCCTGCCTACCAACAGCCTCCGTATTTGCCACCCACCTCACTCGCTGCGCCCCCCACCCCTCTTCTCCCTCCCCCTCCCCCTGCCCCCCGCAGGCCCTGTGTATGCCTCCCTGCCCTTCAAGATGCAGCCTGGCCTAACCAAGTCCGAGGCCTACGGCATCCACGCGGTGCAGGCCGCACGCGCCGCGCTGCCCAAGCTGCTGTGCATGCTCTGGCGCGGCGAGCAGCCGATCGAGGCCGGCGGCCCGCCCCCCATCCCCTCACTCACGTACGAGCAGCGCCGCGTCGACTTCGAGACCATGGCCGCCGAGGAGGTTGCGCACACCGTCCGCCTGTCTGACTCGCGCCCGGGCGCGCCATGCAAGCTGCGCGGCATCAGCGGCGAGTACCGCGTGTTTGAGGCGGTGGTGGAGAAGTCGGGTGCTGACGAGGCGGCCAAGGGCGCGTCGCCCGGCCAGGTGCTGGGCGCGCGCGACGGCGCGGTGATGGTCGCGTGCACCAACGGCGGCTGCGTGTGGATCGGCCGCCTGCAGGCCGTGCTTGAGGCGTGCGCCGGCCCGAGCAAGAGCGGCCGCCCGCAGTGCCTGCCGTCCACGATCAAGCTGCGTGCCGAGCACGAGCTGCGCGCGGCTGCGCCAGCTCTGATGGCGGCCCTGCCCGAGATCCCCACGCCCGAGAAGTCTGCGCCAATCGCCTTCGGCACCTCACCGCCCACCTGGCAGCGGGTCTGGACGTGGAAGGAGAACCGCGTCGCGTACGTCAACTGGGCCTTCTACAACGGCGCCATGCCAACCGAGCAGTGCTACAAGCTGCAGGTAGGAGTCGGGGCGGGGCTCTGGCTCTGGCGGGAGGGGGGAGGGGCGGCGGGGCTCTCGCTCTGATCGCCAGCTCTGGCGGTCGATCATCGCTCTGATGGCCAGGTCTGACGGTCAACGGTGCACCTCCACATGCCGACGCTTAACAGTGCACACCCTTGTGTATTGTGTAAACGCCACGAGTGCAGATAGATGCCCCCCCTCCCCCCCCAAACACCCCGCACACCACCACATCCCGACACCCATACGCACACACCCACACCCACACCCACACGCCCACACACCCCCCACCCAACCACACCCACCCCACACACCCACACACCCACACACCCACACACTCACATGCCCCCCCCCCACACACACACACGCACGCACACACATATTCGGACAGGAGGTGCTCGAGATGGTCGGTAGCTGGACCGACGTCGACACTGTGGTGCTGCTCGGCGGCTACAAGGTCTTCTCCAACGGGATCGACCTAAACGCGATCCAGGCATCCGCGGACCCCGCCAAGGAGAGCTGGCGCAACATCAACGCGATCAACGACGTGATCCGGGCGTGCATGGGCATGACCGACAAGCTCGTGGTGACCGCGGTGTGGGGCAACGCAGGGGCGGGCGGCGCCATCATGCCGCTCGTGGGCGACAGGATTCTCGCTCACGAGGGCGCCGTTTTGAACCCGCACTACAAGAAGATGGGGCTCTTCGGCTCCGAGTACTGGACGATCCAGCTGCGCGCGAGGGTCGGGAAGGCCATGGCCGACGCGCTGTCCAACATGTGCCAGCCGATCAGCGCGCGCCAGGCCAAGGCGATCAACTACATCGACGAGGCTGTTTCATGCGAGCACTTTGACTTTGCGGCCGCCGTGCGCAGGCGCGTGGAGAAGCTGGTCGCGTCCGGCGAGGCAGCCAAGATCGTGGCGGCCAAGCAGGCGCAGCGCACGCCGGCGTGGTTTGCAGAGGCAGAGCGCCACCGCGCCGACGAGCTGTGGGAGATGTCCAAGTGCTTCGTGTCGCAGGAGTGAGTCGCATGGGCACGCTTTGCAGGCATTGCGTGCTCGCTCCCTCTCCTGTCACACACACCCACACACCCACACACACACACATCCGCTCCTCTTCCCCCCCTTCGCCCGTCTTGCCTGTACTGCCTGTCACACTCCCTCCCCTCCCCTCACCCCCCCCCCTCAGGTTCCAGGACGCGTGCTACAAGGCGAGGAAAGCAGGCCACAGAGCCTGGTGCTGCGCCTCCTCGCGGTCGCTGAGGACGTCGAAGACCGCTACCGACGCCTGGCGCAGGCTGCGGCGCCAGCGCACGACGGTGTCGGCCACGGCGTCAGACGTCACGGTGAACAGCACACGCAGCACGCCGCCCCCGCGCGGCTCCACGCCAATGCCCCCGACGGCAGGCTTGGCGTTGAGGAACGACGCGGACACGACGCCGCCACCAGCAGGCCCGTGCCAGCGGCCAGAAGCATCGTGCACAAAACGCACGATGTTCGTAGCCAAACGGACAGGCAGGCTCACGCCGGCCTCGCCGTCTGCGGCGCGCTGCGCCGCTACCTAGTGACATCGAGTTTGAACCCGACGTAGAGAGGTTGACGCTGAACAAATGGCTTGTAAGCACCCCCGTGCACCCTGCACGAGTTGTGGCAGCTGATGTTCTCTGATGGCATCGCCTCTGATGGCTCCCGCTGCTGTGTCTCTCGCACCGCTCATCTGGTAAGCTGGCGCGCTGCGTGGCCTTACAGGCTCTCCTTGTAGAGCCCCCCTAGACGTTTAGTCTATGCCTTTACTCACGCCGCGGGGTCCTCCGCATACGTGTAAACCCTGTAAAACCTGTAAAACCTCGCACCGCTTAGATCCTTGGTGAACCTGCTGATCCTCGACATGACCTGCAAATCCATCTCTGATATGGCGCCCCTAGGAGCGAAGGTGAACCTGCACAGCCTCGTCATGGGTAGCTGCAGCTCAGTGTCTGACCTTGCGTCACGGCATTGGTCAACCTGCAGTACCCCACGATGGACTGTGACACTGCGACTGATCACTCGACTGTCGAAGGCATGGAAAACCTGGCATACCTTGCTGGTGGCGCTACTGTGGGCTACTTTTGTAGCCTGACCTTTTGGTGGGCCTTGTGCCTGCTGTTTGATAGTCCCGCTGGAACTCTGGAACTTATAGTGACCGCCGGCTATGGATTTGTAACACTACTCTCTCTTGCTGGGCACGACAGCAATCAGGATGAGGACGATGAGGACAATGGCAGTAGCTCGAATGGTGGTGTTCAGGCTGCAACCCAGGTGCCGCACGCGCCTGCTGCGTCAAGTGCACCTGTCGCAGTCAGCCCACCATCCCTCTTTTCCCTGTGGCCATTGCGTACGACCAGATTAACACCGCCACGCAAATCCAGGCCGCGAGGGCCAGTCATTGTGAAGGCCGAGGCCCATGCCGAGGTCCATGTTCAGACAAGCATAAGCCTGTGTTTACAACTGTTTAGTCGCAACGGGTTCATCTCTCCACTCGTTTATCTCTGTTTCCCCTCGCACTGGGGCGTCTCTGTACAGCGTGCGGTGCAGCGAACGTGGCCCAAAGCCACTTGTGCTGGCATCACATTGCCCCATACGCAATATGTGCGATGGGTGCAATTGCTCGCGGTTCACTGGTCTTTCCCTCTCTGATTGCGCACTGTTGTGTCTCCTGCGCGCTGCTCTCACTTCCGCTCCCTGCCCCCCTCAGCCCCGCGCCGTCCGCATGCCATCTCCCTCCCTCGCTCATGCCCACCCCGCGTCGGGCCAACGTCTCCAACCAGCCCGATTTGATGCGTGCCATCTCCTCTCCTGGTGGCACAGCACACTCCGCGACCGCAAAGTCGGGCAGCTCCTCGTGTCGTCAAATCGCGCGAGGCGCGCGCCCGCTCACCCGCTGTCCCTCGCTGTCGAGCGTGCCCGCTCACTCGCTGTCGGGCCAAGTCTCCACCCAGCCCGTCTTGGTGCACGAGTTGTCCTCGCACCCTGCTGCCCTCGTGCGTCGCCGTCTGCCAGTCGGCACCACAAAGTCGGGCACCTCCTCGTGCCGCCAAATCGCGCGCGCGCGCGCGCCCGCTCACTCGCTGTCGGGCCACGTCTCGACCCAACCCGTCTTGGTGCACGAGCTGTCCTCGCACCCTGCTGCCCTCGCTGGCGGCTGCCACAGTCCGCGACCGCAAAGTCGGACAGCTCCTCGTGTCGCCGAATCGAGCGCGGCGCGCGTCTGCTCACCCGCTGTCCCTCGCTGTTGGGCCACGTCTCGACCCACCCCGTCTTGGTGCACGAGTTGTCCTCGCACCCTGCTGCCCTCGCTGGTGGCCGCCTGCCAGTCTGCGACCGCAAAGTCGGGCAGCTCCTCGTGTCGCCAAATCGCGCGCTCGCGCGCGCCCGCCAGCTCACTCGCTGTCCTTCGCTGTCGGGCGTGCCCGCTGTCACTCGCTGTCGGGCCACGTCTCCACCCACCCCGTCTTGGTGCACGAGTTGTCCTCGCACCCTGCTGCCCTCGCTGGCGGCCGCCATAGTCTGCGACCGCAAAGTCGGGCACCTCCTCGTGTCGCCAGATCGCGCGCTCGCGCGCCCGCTCACTCGCTGTCGGGCCACGTCTCCACCCAGCCCGTCTTTGTGCACGAGTTGTCCTCGCACCCGCTGCCCTCGCTCGTCGCCGTCTGCCAGTCGGCGACCTCAAAGTCGGGCACCTCCTGCGGGGCGGGCGGGGGGCGAGTCGTCGAGGTGAGGTCCATGAACCTAGCGCGCTCCAGGGGCTTCGGCTGCCCCCTAGAGCCTTCCCTAGAGCATGAAGTAGCCGAGACCTAGCCCAGACCCAGACCCTGAGTCTGGGCTGGGCACATCCTGCGGGGCAGGCGGGGGCGAGTCGTCGAGGTGAGGTCCATGAACCTAGCGCGCTCCAGGGGCTTCGGCTGCCCCCTAGAGCCTTCCCTAGAGCATGAAGTAGCCGAGACCTAGCCCAGACCCAGACCCTGAGTCTGGGCTGGGCACATCCTGCGGGGCAGGCGGGGGCGAGTCGTCGAGGTGAGGTCCATGAACCTAGCGCGCTCCAGGGGCTTCGGCTGCCCCCTAGAGCCTTCCCTAGAGGAAGAAGTAGCTGAGACCCAGACCCAGACCCAGACCATGGGCCCGGGCTGGGCACCTCCTGCGGGGCGGGTGGGGGGCAAGTCGTCGAGGTGAGGTCCATGAAGCTAGCATGCTCCAGCGGCTTCGGCCTGGCCCCTAGAGCCTTGAGGAAGAAGTAGCCGAGACCCAGACCCAGACCCAGAACCTGGGCCCGGGCTGGGCACCTCCTGCGTGGCGGGCGGGGCGAGTCGTCGAGGTGGAGTCCATGAACCTAGCGCGCTCCAGGGGCTTTGGCTTGCCACCAAGAACCTCGAGGAAGTAGAAGCCGAGACCCATCCTACTAACTCCAAGTTTTAGGGGACACGCCGAAGCCCCAGCGAGGGTCGAAGGAGCCACCTAGACGCGTGCTGAACTAGTTCTTGGACCCAGCTTCTGGCTGGCTTCCGGCTAGCTTCTGGCACCCCCCACGCACCTCGTGCCGCCAGATTGTGCGCGACGCGGCATACGTCGAGCGCTTGCCGGCGCCCCCGCTCGAGTAGTCGATGTAGCGCGATGAGACGACGCGGCGCACCCTGAGGCAGAGCTCCGCCTGGTGGGACAGGCAAGAGGGGGCGTGTGCAAGAGAGTGTGTGTGTGTGCATGTGTGTGTTTGAGGAGAGGACGCAGCGCAACCTGAGGCAGAGCTCTGCCTGGATTGAGGCGTGTGCGTGTGTGTGTGTGCGAGGGTATGCGAGTGTGTGGTGTGTGTGTGTGTGTGTGTGCGTGTGTGTGCATGTCTGTGTGTGTGTGTGTGTGTGTGCATGTACATGTGTGCGTGTGCGTGCGTGCGTGCGTGCGTGTGTGTGTGTGTGTGCGTGTGTGTGTGTTTTGACTGCCTGGGTGGCCCACTCCCTGGGCGGCGGCGGCCCACTCCCTGGGCACTCCACAGTCGCGGCGGTCGGCCCATGTGAGTCGCCGTCGCCCATCCCCCCTCATCGCCCCGCCCCCCCTCGTCGACTGCCGCCTATGTACTGCGGCCCACCCTGGACTATCCACCATCGTCATCGCCCGAAGGGGGCAGCCTCAGCGAGCCGAGCAACCTCTTCCAAGGTCCCAATCCTTATCCTTTCGCAGAGCCAGTCCCATGCCCTCGCCAGCGCCGAACAGCTCCTCGGCAGACTGACGACCGCATCATGGACCGCCCCGCCACCGCCTGACGCCGAGCAGATTCTTAGCCGCGACCCACTGCGGCGCCACGACACCATGCACCACAGAGAACCTCACATTGCCATGATCCCCCCTTCAGCACCCTTCACTCCCCCTGACACGCTCCAAACTAGACGGTCCAACGCTTCCCCACCGTCACCCACCCACAGTTGACCACCCACCCACGCTTCACCCCCACATGGAGCTCGCCGTCCCATGTGCGCGCCATGCAGGCCCATGCACCCCCGCCCCATGCACCTCCCCAGCCCCCCCGCGCACGCTGACCCCATGCTGGCAATCCAGGCTGGCACTCCCTCCTCCCCCCCCATCCGTGAGCGCACACGCGCACGCGCACTCCCCCCTTGCCTCCCACGCCTCCTCCGACCCCTCCCAACCCCCCTCCCTCTCCCCCCTCGCCTCCCACGCCTCCTCCGATCCCTCCCACGCCTCCTTTGATCCCCCCACGCCCCCCCTGATCCCTCCCATGCCTCCCCTGATCCTTCCCACGTCTCCTCCGATACCCCTGATGCCTCACCTGACCCCCCCGATGCCTCATCTGACCCCTCCCACGCCCCTTCCAACCCCCCCTTTCCCGTCTACCGAGCCCCTATCCCAGGCCCGCCTGCCTTCGTCCGTCGCCCATCGAGTTCATCGGTCCAAGGAGCTGATCCGACGTCCTCATGGCCTGCCCAACGAAAACTCAGTCTAGTAGGCCGCGGCCGAACGGATCTAGTAGTTGCGGCGACGTATACATTGCACGACGGACAACCCCGACTATCGCCCATGGAATTAATCGGCCCATGGGGAGATGATACGCTGCGATTGAAGTTGAAGTTGGTTGGCCAGAGTGGCAACCCAAGTTGTAGTTGGTTGGCCAGAGTGGCAACCCTAGTTGAAGTTGGTTGGCCAGAGTGGCAGCCCCCCCCCAGACCCCCCCAAACCAAGGATACTATCCACTAGATTCAGGCGCTGGTCGGTCACCCGCTATTCGAAAGACAGCCCAGTGCACGGGTCAGACTTCGTAACAATTGCCGGGGTGTATTGCTGTTAGTAGTACAGGCATTGCCGGTGCATGCGGACGGCCTCATGTAGCGCTTGGTTGGTTGGTTGGTTGGTTGTGTTTTGAGGAGAGGATGCGGCGCACCCTGAGGCAGAGCTCCGCCTGACGGGGCGGGCGTGATTAGGGCGTGTGTGTGTGTGTGCACGCGTGCCCGTGCCCGTGCATGTGCGTGCATGTGTGTGTGTGTGTGTGAGTGTGCGAGTGTGTGTGTGTGTGTGTGCGTGTGTGTGTGTGTGCGTGTTTGAGGAGAGGTTGCGGCGCACCCTGAGGCAGAGCTCCGCCTGGCGGGACGGGCGCGAGTGGGGCATGTGTGTGTGTGTGTGTGTGCGAGTGTGTGTGTCTGTGTGCGTGTGTGTGTAATCGTTTGTGAAGTGCTAGTACAGGCATTGACGGTGCAAGCGGCTCGCGCTCGCACATCGCTTTGACAGATGGATGAGTGGATGGGTAGTGTGTCACACATCATGTGTGTGTGTGTGAGCGTGTGTGGGTGACAGTCGGAGCTGAAAGCCAGCAGAGCAGAGATCAAAGGGGCCCCGTGCTGGCAGAGTGCAAATACTCTGGAGCATCGCATGTCCGCCCGCGGTGGCTCACGTGCCCTGCAGCCTACATGCCCTGCGGACCACGTGCCCTGCGGCCTATGTATCCCGCGCCCTACGTGCCCTGCGGCCTACGTGCCCTACGGCCTACGTGCCCTGCGGCCTACGTGCCCTGCGGCCTACGTGCCCTGCGGCCCGGGTGGCTTACGTGCCCTGCGGCCAACGTGCCCTGCGGCCAACGTGCCCTGCGGCCTACGTGCCCTGCCCTCATTGCTGTCCCCACCTGCAGCGTTGATGCGTCGGCGACGTTGGCCACGTCGAGAATCAAGTACGCGATCTCGCCCTTGGTGGCGGAGATCTGGAGTGTGTGTGTGTGTGTGTGTGTGTGTGTGTGCGGGAGGGGGAGGGAGGGAGAGGGGGGGGGGCAGGGAGGGTGAGAGAAAGAGGGAGAGAGAGAGAAAGAGAGAGAAAGAGAGAGAAAGAGAGAAAGATACAGAGAGAGAGAAAGGAGAGGGTGAGTGAGAGAGAAAGAGGGAAAAGGGTAAGAGAGAGAGAGAGAAAGAGAGACAACGTGAGAGAAAGAGAGTTAAAGAGAGTGTGAGAGAGAAAGAGAGAGATACAGAGAGATTAGAGAGAGAAGAGGAGAGGGGAATTCAGAGTGAGAAAGAGAAAGAGTGAGAAAGGGAGAGGAGAGAGGGTGAGAGAGAGTGTGTGAGAGGGAGAGAGAGAGTCACCCACCCACGCACCTCCACCCCCACTCACCTGCACCTCGATCGCGACGCCCGCCCGTCGAGAGAGAGAGAGAGAGAGGGAGAGACACCCGCCCGTTGAGAGAGAGAGAGAGAGAGAGAGAGAGAGAGAGAAACAGAGAAAGAGAAAGAGAGAGGAGAGAGAGAGGAGAGAAAGAGATTGAGATCGGGAGAGAAAGAGAGAGAGACAGAGAGAGAGAGGGAGGGAGAGAGTGAAAGTCACCCACCCAAACTTACCTGCGTCTCGATCGTGATGCCCGCCGACTCGAGGAACGTGTTGACCCGCCCGAGGATGCCAGGCTCGTGGTTAGACTGCACCACGATGCACAGCCGCCCGGTCGCGGACGACTCTTCCATGCGCTCAAGGCGCGCGGCCGGGAAGTTGACAGACTGCGCAGAGGGGGGGGGGTAAAGGGTTGAGGGTTTTAGGGTTTTAGGGTTTAGGATTTTAGGGTTTTAGGGTTCAGGGTGTAGGGTTTTAGGACTGACAGGCACGCGGCCGGGAAGTTGACAGACTGCGCAGGGGGGGGGGGTAGGGTTTAGGGTTAGGGGTTAAGGGTTAAGGGCTTAGAGTTTTAGGGTTTAGGGATTTAGGGATTTAGGGTTTGGGGGTTGGGGTTTTAAACCCTGAACTCTGAAAGGCGCGCAGCCGGGAAGGTGACAGACTGCGCAGAGTGTGTGTGCGCGCGCGCGCGCGTGTATGTGTGTCAGAGGTTTCCCTTCCCGATCGGGAAACGATACAAACGTACCCAAAGGGCGCGCCCCTGATGGTTGGGGGGAGGGTGTGGTTGGGAAAAACGATGTGCGGCGGCATTTTGGGGGGGAAAAGTGTGAAATCGTTGGACGTCTCTCTGTCTCTGTCCCTGTCCCTGTCCCTGTCCCTATCTCTGTCTCTGTCCCTGTCCCTGTCCCTGTCCCTGTCCCTGTCCCTGTCCCTGTCCCTGTCCCTGTCCCTGTCCCTGTCCCTGTGTCCCTGTCCCTGTCCCTGTCCCTGTCCCTGTCCCTGACCCTGTCCCTGTCCCTGTCCCTGTCTCTGTCTCTGTCTCTGTCTCTGTCTCTCTGTCTCTCTGTCTCTCTGTCTCTCTGCCTCTCCCTCCTGCCTCTCGCACTCGCAGTGTGCCAGCCATGCAGCGCCACCCATGACCAGAGGTGATGCGCCTAGGGCTGTGATGTGAGCCCAGTGCCCCCACCTACCTGACGGATTGCGCCCGTGGACAGGAAGTCTGATACCGCGGACGACGCGCTCGTTGCTGATGTTGTCGCAGCTTCTTGGGTAAGGGCACCGAGGTGGGGGAGCACGAGGTGGCGCGGGTGGCCCTGCGTGCGTGTGTGTGTGTGTGTGTGTTTGCGTGAGAAAGAGGTCTGTGAGGGAGACAGAGGGAGAGGCGGAGAGAGAAAGGAAGAGAGAGACACACCGAGAGAGTGACAGAGAGAGAGAGAGACAGAGAGAGAGAGAAAGACACATAGAGAGAGGCAGGCAGAGAGGGGCAGACAGAGAGACAGAGAGACAGACAGAGAGAGACATGCAGAGAGAGAGACAGACACATCGAGTTTGTGTGGAAGGAGACGAATGGCCTCTTGTGTGGGGGCGCCGAGGCGGGGGAGCACGAGGTGGCGTGGGTGGCCCTGCGCGTGCGTGTGTGTGTGTGTGTGTGTGTGTGTGTGTGTGTGTGTGTGAGAGAGATCTGAGAGAAAAAGGCAGATAGAGATAGAGACAGAGAGACAGACAGAGAGACAGACAGAGAGAAAGAGAGACAGAGAGACAGAAAGAGAGCGGCAGAGAGAGACACAGAAAGGGATAGATAAAGAGAGAGGGAGAGACAGGGACAGAGACAGAGAGAGAAAGACAGAGATTGACATAGCGAGAGACAAGAGAGACACAGAGAGACAGAGACAGAGAGACAGAGAGAGAGACCCACCCACCCACCCACCCCCACACACACACACACCTGCAGATGCGGGTCCGCAAAGTCAGATACGTACTTCCCGTGCAGCCACCCGCTGTCCCAAAGGTCGCGCACAGCCTCGCCGTCGATCACACACACGCATACACACACACACACACACACACGTGCACACACGCACAAACTCACGCACACGCACGCACACACACACACACACATACACACATGCACACAAACACACCTGCAGATGCGGGTCCGCAAAGTCAGACACGTACTTCCCGTGCAGCCGTCCGCTGTCCCAAAGGTCGCGCACAGCTTCGCCATCGATCACACGCGCGGGCGAGAAGTTGATGAGGTGCACGTTGGGGCGGCAGAGCCCGAGGTTGGAGGAGTTGAGCAGGTGGTGCGTCGCGACGTTGAAGTAGTGCACGTGGACGCTGCGTGGTTGGTGGGTGGGTGGGTGGGTGGGTGGGTGGTGAGAAGTTGAAGAGGTGCACGTGCAAACTGGTGCGGTGGTGAAGTGGTGGTGGTGGTGGTGGTGGGGGGGAAGTTCAAGAGGTGCACGTTTGGGCGGCAGAGCCCAAGGTTGGAGTTGAGCAGGTGCACGTGGACGCTATGGGGTGATTGCGGGTGGGTGAGTGTGAGTGTGAGTGGTGGTGGTGGTGGAGGTGTTTGTGGGGGGAGTTGGTGAGGTGCACGTTGGGACGGCAGAGCCCGAGGTTGGAGGAGTTGAGCAGGTGGTGCGTGGCGACGTTGAAGTAGTGCACGTAAACGCTGTGTGCGGGTGGGTGAGTGAGTGGTGGTGGTGGTGGTGGTGGTGGTGGAGGTGGTGGTACGCATGAGCAGTAGTGCGCACGCGGAAGCGCGCTCGTCTCCCCCCCCCCAACACGCACACACGCGCACCTGCCCCCCCCCCCCCCCAACACACACACACACACACACACGCGCACAAACAAACAAAAAGGCAACAAGGGGCAGTAATCTTGGGACAATTGAGCCTTGTTGAGCCTTGTTGAGCCTTGTTGTATCCCCCCCACACACCCCTGCCACCCCAAAGCTCCTCTTCCCCATCTATTGTCGTCCGATCCGCGCAGACGCTGCTGCTCAAGCGAGTCAACCCTAAACCCATAAACCCCAAACCCCTTAACCCCTCCTCACCCCTCCCATAATAAACCCCTAAACCCCTAAACCCCCAACCCCCCAACCCCTCCTCACCTGATGTAGTCGGAGCCACAGAGCAGCTGCTCAAGCAAGTCAACCCTTAACCCATCAACCCCAAACCCCTAAACCCCAAACCGCTAAACCCCTAAACCCCCAACCCCCTCCCCATTTGATGTAGTCGGAGCCACGCAGCAGCTGCTCAAGCAAGTCAATCCTAAACCTATAAAACCCAAACCCCCAAACCAGTCAACCCCTATGCCCCAAACACCTATTAACCCCCTAAACCCCTAAACACAAAACTTCCAAACCCCGCAACCCCTACCCACCTGATGTAGTCGGAGCCACGGAGCAGCTGCTCGAGTGTGTCAACCCTAAATGCGGAAATTTCAACCCTTATTTTTGATTTTAGGGTTAAAACCCCTAAAAACCCCAAACACCTTCCTCCCCACCTGATGTAGTCAGAGCCACGGAGCAGCTGCTCGAGCGAGTCCGCGCGCGTCATCTGGCCGCCCGGCAGACGCAGCATCGTGTCGGGTGTAAGCCATGGGTCGTAGCCGATGACAGACATGTCTAGGTCGAGTGCGGCGCTGTGTGCGTGTGTGTAGAGAAGAGTGAGAGTGTGGGAGGGAGTGTGAGAGAGACTGTGTGTGTGTGTGTGTGTGTGTCAGGCGTGAGCCACGGGTGTTAGCCGATGACCGACATCTCAAGGTCGATAGCGGCACTGTGTGTGCGTGTGTTTAGAGAAGAGTGAGAGTGCGAAAGAGAGTGTGATTGTGAGACAGAGTGTGTGAGAGTGTGAGAGTGTGTGTGCGTGAGAGTATGTGTGTTGTGTGTGTGTGTGTGTGAGTGTGTGTGTGTGTGTCGGGCATGAGGCACGGGTCGCAGTTAATCACCGACATGTTGAGGTTGAGTGCGGCGCTGCATTGGGCACGTGCGTGTGCACGCATGTGTGCGAGAGAGTGTGGGCTAGAGAGAGAGAGTGTGTGTGTGTGTGTGTGTGTCGGGCGTGAGCCACGGTTCATAACCCATGACAGACATGTCGAGGTCGAGTGCGGCGCTGTGTGCGTGCGCGTGTAGAGAAGAGTGAGAGCGTGCGAGAGTGTGAGAGAGAGTGTGTGGGAGAGTGTGGGTGAGTGTGTGCGTGCGCGTGTGTGTGTGTGTGTGTGTGTGTGTGTGTGTCGGGCGTGAGCCACGGGTCATAGCCCATCACAGACATGTCAAGGTTGAGTGCGGCGCGGTGTGCGTGTGTGTGTGTGTGCAAGAGAATGTCCAAGGACGGCAGCTAGAGGGAGCGGCGATCAGCTAGCAAGAGAGGCAATCCGCTGGCGGGAGAGGCGATCAGCCAGCGGCAGAGGCGATCCGCACGCACATGCGCTGCAAACTGCATGAGAGCAGGGGTCTGGGGACGCAGCCCACGGCAGCCAGAGCCAGTTTCAGATGCTGGGTTGGAGGACTTTGCATACCGGATTGCGTGCGGGAGAGGCGATCAGCTAGCGGGAGGGGCGATCCGACGTTGCCCATCCCAACCACGCCGAGCGACTCCCCCGCGACCCCTGTCACAATGAACAGGTGCCGGTGACCCTCGAAACCAACACAGCCAGCCAAGTAGAGCGGTACACTTCACCAACCCTCAAACCCAGACCCTAAACCCCAAACCCGGCTCTCTCACCGCGCAACCAGCAACCCCGCGTTGCCCAGCCCAATCACCCCGAGCGTCTTCCCTGCGACTGCAGTCCCAATGGAACAGGTGCCGGTGGCCCTTGCAACGAGCACATATACAGCCAAGTAAGGCAGTAGGTGCCCACTGCCCTCTCAAATAAGGGACTCCAGAGAGAGGGAGAGAGAGAGAGAGAGGGAGAGAGAGAGAGAGAATGCTACCCCCGTCTCTCACCGCGCGACGAGCGATCCCACGTTGTCCAGCCCAATCACCCCGAGCGTCTTCCCCGCGACTTCCGTCCCAATGGAACAGGTGCCGGTGGCCCTTGCAACCAGCACATATACAGCCAAGTAAGGCAGTAGGTGCCACTGCCCTAAGGGACTCCAGACAGAGAGAGAGAGATTGCGCGCGAGAGAGAATGCTACCCTCCGACGGAGAGAGAACAACAACAACAACAACGAGCGATCCCACGTTGCCCAGCCCAATCGCCTCGAGCGTCTTTCCTGCGACTGCAGTCCCAATGGAACAGGTGCCGGTGGCCCTTGCAACCAGCACATATACAGCCAAGTAAAGCAGTAGGTGCCCACTGCCCTCTCAAATAAGGGACTCCAGACAGAGAGAGAGAAAGAGAGAGAGAGAGAGAGAGAGAGAACGCCGTCTCTCACCGCACGACGAGCAACCCCACGTTGCCCAGCCCAATCACCCCGAGCGTCCTCCCGCGACTTCCGTCCCGAGGAACAGGTGCTGGTGGCCCTTGCAACCAGCATATATACAGTCAAGTAAGGCAGTCGGTGCCCACTGCCTTAAGGGACTCCAGACAGAGAGAAAGAGACAGAGAGAGAGAGAGAAAGAGAGATAGATAGATGGATAGAGAATGCTACGCCCGTCTCTCACCGCGCGACGAGCGACCCCACGTTGCCCAGCCCAATCACGCCGAGCGTCTTCCCCGCCACTTCCGTCCCGAGGAACAGGTGCCGGTCGGACCGCAGCCGCGCATCGACCGCGTCGTGCCCTCTCCGCTTGGCCCCCTCCTCGGAGATGACCCGCCGCGCGTGGGCCGCGCCTTCGAGGACGCCGCGCGATGCCAGCATGAGGGCGCACACGACGGCTTCCTAAGAGTGTGTGCATGTGTGTGTGTGTGTGTGTGTGCGCGTGTGTGTGTGTGCGCGCCCTCGAGCACGCCGCGCGATGCAAGCTTGAGCGCACACACGACGGCTTCCTGCGTGGGAGTGTGTGTGTGTGTGTGTGTGTAAGAGCGAGAGCGAGAGAGAATGTGTGCACATGCGTGTGCGTGCATGTGTGTGTGTGCGTGTATGTGTTTGTTTGTTTGTGTGTTTGTGTGTGTGTGTGTGTGTGTGTGTGCACGCGTGGGCTGCTCCCTCGAGGACGCCGCGCGATACGAGCATGAGCGCGCACACGACCGCTTCCTGCGTGGGAGGGTGAATGTGTGTGTAAGAGCGAGAGCGAGAGATAATACGTGTGGGTGACCGTGCATGCGCGCGCGTGTGTGTGTGTGTGTGTGTGTGTGTGTGTGTGTGCACCCTGGAGGACGCCGCGCGATGCGAGCATCGGCGCACACACGGCCGCTTCCTGTGTGTGTGGGGGGGGGGAGTGTGTGTGTGTGAGAGAATGCGTGCGCGTGTGCATGCGCGTGTGCATGTGCTCGTGTGTGTGTGTGTGTGTGTGTGTGTGTGTGTGCGTGGGTGTGCCCTCGAGGACGCCGCGCGATGCGAGCATAAGCGCGCACACGACCGCATCCTGCGTGTGAGTGTGTGTGTGTACGAGCGAGAGAATACGTGCGTGTGCGCGTGTGCGTGTGCGTGTTTGTGTGTGTATGTGTGTGTGCGCGCTCTCAAACACGCCGTGGTGCGCGAGCATGCGCACGCGCATGACCGTTTGTTGTGTGGGAGGGTGTAGAGGGGTAGAGTGTGGGAGATTGTGTGTGCGTGTGTGTGTGTGTGTGTGTGTGTGTGTGTGTGCACGCGAGAGAGAATGCATGCGCGTTCATGTGCATGTGTGCATGTGTGCGTGCGTGTGTATGTGTGTGTGCGCGCGTGTGTGTGCGCAACGCGAGCACACGCCTGCACACGACCACTTCCTGTGGTGTGAGGGCGAGTGTGTGCGTGTGTGTGTGTGTGTGTAAGAGAGAATGCATGTGTGTGCGTGCGTGCATGAGCATGTGTGTGTGTGTGTGTGTGGACATGTGTGTGTGTGTGTGGATGTGTGTGTGTGTGTGTGTGTGTGTGTGTGCGCGCGCCCGCCCTCTCTTTGGATCAAGCACCCACCTTCACCGCGTTTGCGTTTGCAGACGGCGTCGTAAAGACCGGGATTCCGCGCTCAGTCATCGCGCCAACCACACACACACGCACACGCGCACACACACACACACACACATGCACACACACACGCACGCACACACAAAAGCACGCACACGCACACACACACGCACACACACACACACACGTGCGCACACACACACACACGCGGCTACATCACCCACCTTGACCGCGTTTGCGTTTGCAGACGGCGTTGTGAAGACCGGGATTCCGCGCTCAGTCATGGCGCCGACCGCACACACACATGCACACACACACACACGCCCACACACACATGCACACACACACACATGCACACACACACACACACACACACACGCATGCATCCCCCCCCCCACACACAAGCGGCTCAGGCACCAACCTTGACCGCGTTTGCGTTTGCAGATGGCGTCGTCACACACACACACACACACGCGCGGCTACATCACCCACCTTGACCGCGTTTGCGTTTGCAGACGGCGTTGTGAAGACCGGGATCCCACGCTCAGTCATCGCACCGACCACGCACACATGCACACACACAGAGAGAGAGAGAGAGAGAGAGATCGTTACAGAGAACTCTGCACGGCAGACCTAGATAGGCTGTTTCTAGTCATCAATTAAGGAGATTCCATTTGGAGGCGGGTGACCAACCGTGCGCCAACAAGAGGGTGAATAACCTCATTCGTAAAGCAGTGGGGGAAAGGGGCAGTGGCGGGTCATTGACGGCTGTGTTCGTCAATCCGCCTCGACTGAGTTTAAACTAGGTGTCGGCAGAAGGACTTCCACAGTTGTGGAAATCATGCTAAGATGATCCACTCGGTGGTGACTCGCTCGGCGAACTCGGGGCGCTCGGGGATGTCGCGTGTGAAGTTGAAGAGATGGATGTTTGCGGAGGGCGTAGAACGTGACGGAGTGGGCGCAAAAGTCACCGGCGTGAGCCGGAAGAAGGTGATGGCGCCGCCGGCATAGAGCGAAGTCGTGTCCGAACAGCGGTAGTCGTGCAAGTGGGAGGCAGTGGGAGGGAGGCAGCGGGAGGGTAGTCGGAGGGAGAGGGGGAGGGCGGGGGAGGGTTAGGGAGGGGCGGGGGGCACAAGATGGGGTGGGGTGCAGCGGGGATGGAGGGGTGGAAGACAGGAGAAGGGAGGGAGGAGAGGGGAGAGAGGAGGGAGCCACACTGTGGCCCGGCCACATGGCGCAAACATAGGCGCTGGTAGCATGGGGGGGGTGCATGGGGTGCATGTGCGCGCATGGGGCGCATGGGGAGGGGCAACTCCATGTGACGAGCATGTGGGTGTATGGAGGTCGACGGGGCGGCAGTGGGATAAGCGGTGGGTCTCTTGAGGTGGGGCGTGGGGTCGAATGAACGACTGGGCAGTGGGCGGTGGGCGGGACGGTGGCGGCTGGAGGAGCTCGGTAGCTCAAGCGCTGAGCGCTGAGCGCTGGCTCGGGCCGCATGGCGGTCGAGGTGATGGCACTGAGATACCTGGGCTCCGTTGTCTGAAGCTGTAGAGCTGCGGGGGGAGGGAAATCTGTGCGGTAGGGCGTCACGTGTTTTTTGCCATGTGGAGGGCGTGCGAGAGAGTGCGGATGGACTGAGTTCCTGGATGCATGCGTCGACTGGCTGCTGAATTGGCAGCCCGACGACAGGGGGCGTACGGAGGAGGAGAGGCGGCGAGAATCGGCGGCGGCATGGGTGAAGGGGGGTCGACGTAGGCGGCGGCGATGGGCTGCGCCCACAGAGTGGGGCGCCCACAGAGTGTGTGGGCGCTGCGCCCCCCCCCCCCCCCCCCCCACACGCGCACACACACGCACACACACACGGATACATCACCAACCTTGACCGCGTTTGCATTTGCAGACGGAGTCGTAAAGACCGGGATCCCGAGCTCAGTCATGGCGCCGACCGCACACACACACACACACACACACACACACACACACACACACACACACACATGCACACATGCACACACACACACACACGCATGCATCCCCCACACACGTGGCTCAGGCACCAACCTTGACCGCGTTTGCGTTTGCAGACGGCGTTGTGAAGACCGGGATCCCGCGCTCAGTCATCGCGCCTACCGGCACGTTTGCAAAGCCGCCGCTTCCGAATCGCGACACGCAGCATACAGAGTCAGGGACCTAGGCGTGTGTGTGTGTGTGTGTGTGTAACGCTTGGTTGGTTGGTTGCTTGTGTGTGTGTGTGTGTGTATGTGTGTGTGTGTGGGAGAGAGTGTGTGTGTGTATAGAGCCGCCACTTCCGAATCGTGAAACGCAGCATACAGAGTCGGGGACCTGGGCGTGTGTGCGTGTGTTGTGTGCATGCGTGTGTGTGTGTGTGTGTGTTGTGTGTTTGTGTGTAAAGCCGCCGCTTCCAAAGCGCGACACGCAGCATACAGAGTCGGGGACCTGGGCGGTCGATTTCACAGGTGGCACGTGCGCGAGTGTGTGAGTGTATGTGTGTGCGTGTGTGTGAGGGAGAGTGTGTGTGTGTGTGTGCGTGCGTGTGCACGTTTGCAAAACCGCCACTTCCGCAGCACACAGAGTCGGGGACCTGTGTGTGTGTGGTGGTGGTGGGGGGGGAGGGTTGTACCTGTGTGTGTGTGTGTGTGTGTGCGTGTGTGTGCGTGTGTGTGTGCGTGTGTGTGTGTGTGTTTGTGTGTGTGTGCGTTGTGTGTGTGCGTTGTGTGTGTGTGTGTGTGTGTGTGCACCACCATGCACCACAGAGAACCTCACATCGCCATGCCCCCCCCTTCAGCACCCTTCACTCCCACTGACACGTTCCAAACTACACAGTCCACCTATCCCCCACCTTCACCACCCCACAGTCGACTACCCGCCCACGCTCCACCCCCACATGGAGCTTGCCGTCCCGTGTGCGTGCCATGCAGGCCCATGCACCCCCGCCCCATGCGCCTCCCGCCCATGCGCCCTCACGCGCGCCGACCCCATGCTGGCCCTCCCTCCCCCCCCCCTCCCCCCAGCCTTTCCTCCCTTGCCCCTGCCTCCACCCCCTGCCTACCTACATCATCGCCCCATGGACTTCACAGGCCCATGGAGATGATCCGCCTCACCACCCCCCACGCCCCAGCCTCTCCTCCCTCGCCCCTGCCTCCGCCCCCTGCCTACCTACATCATCGCCCCATGGAGTTCAGAGGCCCATGGAGATGATCCGCCGCCGCCCCCTATCCCAGGCCCGCCTACGCTCGCCCGTCGCTCCATCGAGGAGCTGATCCGACGTCCTCTAGGCCTGCCTACCCCCAACTATCGCCCCATGGAATTAATCAGCCCATGGGGATGATACGCCGCGATTGAGGTTGAATGAAGTTGAAAGTTGAAGTTGGTTGGCCCGAGTGGCAACCCCCCCCCCCGCCATGTGATGTACCCCTCTTAGCGCTGATTGGTCCCCCGCTGCAGAACGACACACATGTGCCTTTTGACCTCTGGAACATTGCCAGTACTTAAGTACGGGTAGTGCTGTTGCAGTCATGTAACATTATGGAATGGAATGGAATGTGTGTGTGTGTGTGCAAAGCCGCCACTTGCGAATCGCGACACGCAGCATACCGAGTTCGGGACCTGGGTGATCGATTTTACAGGTGGCACGTGAGTGTGTGTGTGTGTGTGTGCGTGTGTGTGCGTGTGTGTGAGAGTGTGTGTCTGTGTGTGTGTGTGTTTGTGTGTGCACGTTTGCAAAGCCGCCGCTTCCGAATCGCAACAACGCAGCACACATAATCGGGGACCTGTGTGTGTGGGGGTGTGTGTGTTGTATGTGTGTGTGTGTGTGTGTGTGTAGAGCCGCCACTTCCAACTCGCAACAAGCAGCACACAGGGTCGGGGACCTGGGCGCGTGTGCGTGTGTGTGTGTGTGTGTGTGTGTGCGTGTGTGCACGTTTGCAAAGCCGCCACTTCCGAATCGTGACACGCAGCATACAGAGTCGGGGACCGGTGTGTGTGTGTGTGAGTGTGAGTGTGTGAGTGTGAGTGTGAGTGTGTGTGATAGAGTGTGTGTGTGTGTAAAGCCGCCACTGTTGAATTGCGAAAAAGCAGCACACAGAGTCAGGGACCTGGGCGTGTGCGTGTGTGTGGGGTGTGTGCGCACAGTGTGGCTGGGGGGCAATAGCAGAGCATGCAGTGCTCTTTCAATTGGGCGGCTTCTGGGCGGAAACAATTAATTGTTGTTTTAGGGTTTACCCAGGGTTCACCGCCTTATTTTTTTTTCCGGGTCGCAGCCTGCGGTCGCCGGTGGCCGGGCTGTAAGAGTCAATTAATTGGAATCAATTAAAAAACACTGAGAGCATGCGCGTGTGTGCGGAGAATGAAGCATCTTCGTGTGCGTGCGTGGGCGCGGGGGGGGGGGCACACACAGCCGGTTCTCTCTCTCTCTCTCTCTCTCTCTCTTTCGCCTGCTCCTCCCCCCCGCCCCTGTCCCGGATGCAGGGCGCCTGCGTGGCCTGGCTAGCAGCTCTGTGGGAAGGAGCCCTGGGTGAGCGAGCAGCCTGCCCTGAAAACACGATCTCTCCCTCGCTCACTCCAGGGTGATCGGCCTGGCCTGAAAGCTCTCTCTTTCTCTCTCTCGCTCGCTCCCTCTCTCCCTCCCTCCCTCCCTACCTCTCTTTCCCAAGCTCTCTCTCTCTCTTTCCTAAGCTCTCTCTCTCTTTCTCTCTCCCTCTCTCTCCCTCTCTCTTACCCTCTCTCCCCCTCTCCCCTCTCTCTCTCCCCCTCTCTCCCACCTGGTCAGGCAACAACACGTGATGGTGCACCATGACCAGAACCTGAAAACACCATCCCTCTCTCTCTCTGGTGAACCTGACTGAACACACCATGCCTCCCTCTCGGCCTGCCCTGTAAAGACTCTCCCTCCCTCTCTCTCTCTCTCTCTCTCTCTCCCTCTCTCTCTCTCTCTCTTTCTCTCCCTCTCTCACCTGCTCAGGCAACAACACGTGGTGGTGCACCATAAGCGCGGCCGGCGCCTCGTCGCTGTCGCTCACCCCGGCAGACACATGGTAGCGGTCCGGCGGGAACCTGGCAGATGTGCGATGTGGCAGGTGTGGGTCGGGTCATGCTGTGTGTCGTGGCAGGTGTGTGGCGTCTCTTGTATGTGTGTGTGTGTGTGTGTCGTGTCTTGCGTGTGTGTCGTGTCGTGTGTGTGTAATGTCGTGTGTGTGTGTCGTGTCATGTCGTGTGTGTGCCTGGTGTGTTTGTGTCTGGTGTGTGTGCGTGTTTGTGTGGTGTCAGGTTTGTGTCGTGGTGTGTGTGTCGTGTCGTGTGTTATGTCGTGTGTGTGTCGTGTCGCGTTGTGCTGTTTGTGTGTGTGCGTGTCGGATCGTGTCGTGTGTGTGTGTGTGTGTGTGTGTGTGTGTGTGTCTGGTGTGTGTCGTGGAGTGTGTCGTGGGGTGTGTCGTCGTGTGTGTGTATGTGTATGTGTGTGTAGAGAGGGAGGAGTGGCGCTGTCAGGTATGCTGCTGCCCCAAGCATGCGTGCGCTCTGCTCGTCGCACCAGTCGAGCGACGCAGCAGGCAGCGGGTCAAACGACCGCACTTGCAGCGGGTGCAGCAGCTTTGGGTCGCCGATGCGCACGCTCGTGGACGCGCTCTCGGAGTCGCTGCCAATGCTGTCGCCGCTCCCGCTCCCACTCCCGCTCGACGACGCCGCCGCCACGAGCGCCCGGTGCGCCCTCAGCTCCGCCTCAACCGCCGCCTCCCACTCGGCCCACCGCTGCGCCTCTTCGGCGTCGTGCGCGGCGTGCGAGGTGCCGGCCCTGCTGGTCGAGACACTGCCGAGGACGCGGAGCTTCCGGTCCGCCGCCGCCACCCACGCCGCATCTGACGTGGTCACGCCCTCTACACGTGCGTGTGTGTCGGGGCAGCGGCATGAGGGGTGGGGGGCAGTGTGTGCGTGTGTGCGGCTGCCTCGGCGGTAGGGCCGTCTCCATCCTGTATGCCTGCGCGCATGGGGGTCGCGCTGAGTCACCAGGTCCCCTCTCCATCGGCACGGTACACCCATCACGATGGATGGACCCCTTGGACCTGCGCCACCATGCATGCCCCTGATGCATGCCACCATGCACCATCCCCACACAGCACACCAAGCCTGACCCGCCCACCTTGCGACGGGTTGCTGACGTTGGCGTTTGCTCGTGGCCGTCCTATCCGCACAACACGCAGCGTCGCCTGCGTGGGTGAGAACGAGAGAAGCCCTGATTCTGATGAAGCGAACGATGCATCGCCTGCACTCCCCTGCTGTAACACCCTCAGTCCTACTGCCTCCTACCTCACAGCTCACAGCGCTCACAGCACGACGCTGCATGGTGTTGCGTGATTGTGATGTCTCTCCCCTCTATCTAAAGATACATACTAAGACGAGACTGCCCTTCTTATGTTGTTCTAGTGCAAGGCAAGGCCTGATGTGCTGAGGTGTGCTGTGTCAAGGTGTGACGCAAAATGCCTTGCCATGCATCTGCCTCCCATTCCCTGTTTAGCCGAACCGCTCCCCCACAGCATCTTTATTACCTTGTATACAACACACGAAGCAGCAGAGAGGGGCACGCCGGAGAGGACGACGTTTGAGCGACGTTTGCAGGGAGTCGTTGCACGACCACCGGAGCAGCGTGTCGCCGCTTGCCGCCGCATAGGCGTGTTGGTACACTATCCATGCGGGAACTGGCGGCTGCGGGGAGGCCAGCGTGAGCGACGGACGAGGGGCGGACATTGCTGGGACGACAACCATGCACGAGGCCCTCTCCTCTCAGCAGTGCGCTCGCAGGTCGCAGGCTGCTCAGGTCGTGTGGGCCCGAGTGAAGGGATACCCGAGCTGGTAAGCTGTGGCCTGGGCTCTGAACAAAAAGCAACTTGTGCCACCGCTACCCCCACTGGCTTCGTGCACACCGCACCGCCGTCCCGCGCTCCCTGATCGGTGCCGCATGCATGCGTGACACCACCCCAGGCCCGCCCAGGTGCTGAGCGACGCGGCGGCGCGCAAAAAGCTGGGCAAGGTGCCGAAGAACATGACGTCGATCCCGGTCATGTTCTTCGGCACGCTGGAGATTGCATGGATTGGGCACAGCGACGTTGTGCAGTGGAGCGAGGGCATCGGGAAGGGCTTCCTTGCAAAGGGGAAGCACAAGAACTTCCTCAAGGCGGTTGCACAGGTGCGTCTGCGCCCATGCATGCATGTGCCCCCCCGCCCATGCAACCCGCCGCATGGGTGCCCTCCACGGCCTCCTGGGCCCCATGCATGTTCCGCACGCATGCCTGGGTCTCCACCGGGCTGCCTGGCCGCTGTTTGGGGGGCGGTGGGCGTTGAGGACCGACTTGGGCATGTGCCCACCTGGCGTCCGCCCGTAGGTCGTAGACTTCCTGGCTGCCAACGGCAAAAAAACAACCAAGGCGCCGAGCCAGTGGTGGTGCAAGGCCCCAAACCTAGGTGAGGTTCCGGGGGCAGTGTCAGGTGCCGTGTGGCCGGTGGGCGTGCTGTGCAACTGCCAAGTCAACTGGGCGGTCAACGACACCACGGTGCTCACGCCCCCCTCTCCCCCCCCCCCCCCCTGCTGCCGCACCGCAGAGGACGCTGAGAAGGCTGCCGCCGCATCGGCGAAGCAGCAGGCTGTGGAGTCGTCGTCAGCCGGGTCTGACGACGAGGACGGGGCGGGATCAGGAAACAAGGAGGGGGAGGAGGCGTCGGGGCGGAGCTCGGGTGACGCAGAGGTGGCCGACGCAGAGGGTGTGGCTGCGCCTGGGTCAGACGAGTCTGGCGAGGGTGAATCTGGCGAGGGCGAGGGGGCGGGGTCTGGCGCAGGCGAGGGCGAGGAGGGCTCAGAGGACGAGGGCGGCAGCTCGGAGGACGAGGTCGGCCCGCCCGCGCACGCGATCGACGCGATCTCGCTCGAGGAGCAGGCCATCCTTCAACTGCCGGTCGAGATCCGACGCCTTGCGGGCATCAAGGTCAAGAAGGGACTGCCGAGCGGCTCGGAGCCGGCGAGCCGTGCCGGCGTGAAGCGTGCAGCAGCAGAGCAGCAGCAGAGAGAGGGCGAGGGTGGGGGCGGCGGCAGGGGCGGCGCGTCGGCATCAAGCGAGCTCGCGTCTGGCACGCTGCCCATGGCAGGGGTCAGTGTGGCGAGTAGCGAGGGCGGGCAGCGCCGCGCCTCCACGCCGCCGCCTGCCTCCTTGCCTCCGGCTGCCTCTCCGCCTCGAGCTGCCTCCCCGCCTCCGGCTGCTTCCACGCCACCGCCTGCCTCCCCGCCTCCGGCTGCCTCCCCGCCTCCGGCTGCCTCCCCGTCTGCAACTGCTTCGCCACCTCTGGCTGCCTCGCCGCCTCCAGCCGCCACCCACCTCGCACCCGGGCGCGCGGAGAGCGAACCGAGCAGCGCACGCGCATGCAGTGCCGACGCCGAGCGGCCTTCCGCATCCGCCGACGGCGCCGATGCCGATGCCGATGCCAAGCGCAGCGCGCCGAGTGCAGAGGCGTCACCCAGCCCCAGCGGTGTTCCAGGTGCGGCGCAGGAGGCCGAGGTGGATGGCCTGACGGGCAGTGGTGCTGGCGGCACCGCAGAGGCGTCTGCTGTGAAGCAGGAGCAGGAGTCGGGTGGTGGAGGCGACGGCGGCGGCGGCCCCGCCGCCTCGACCAAGCCGCGACCGCAGTCCAAGGAGGCCGCGCGCGCCGAGATGCTGGAGCGAAAGCGGCTGCGCGAGCGCGAGCGCCGCGAGGAGGCCAAACGCAAGCGACTGCGCAAGTCAGCGGGCTCGGCGTCGGACATCGGCGGAGACCCACGCCCGGCCAGGTTCGCGGGCGAGCGCAGCGAGCTGCCGCCTGCCGCGGCCGCCGGCCCCAGCGCCTTTGGCGGCGCGCGCGCGTCCGAGTCGGGCGGCGGCGAGCGCATGGGCGTCGACAGCGGCGTGGGCATGGGCGTGCCCGGGTGGTCGGGCCGCGTGCGCGAGCGGCGCATCGTCACGGGGCCGTTCCGCGCGGGCGGTGCTGCCGACGCCAACGGCGCTGTTGGCGGCAGCGGGGGCGGCGGCGGCGATGTGGCTGGCGGCAGCGTGAGCGTAAGTGGGCGGCCGGTTCTGGGCGTCCGAACGGTCGGGCCAGACGGCCTGCCGCCGGTGCCGGTCGTCGTGCGCGAGAAGGCAGCGCCGGTCGCACCCGAGCGGCCGCCGCGCGCGAGCGGCTTTGGCTTCGGGCGCGGCGGCAGCACGAGCTCGCTGATTAGGGCGGCGGCCGACGCTGAGCGGAGGGGCGGCGGCGTCGGCGCGCCGGCCTCCGCTGGCGACGGGAGCGACGGCGACGGCGAGGATGATGCAGAGGCCGAGGCGCTCGCGGCTCTCATGGGCATGGGCATGGCGCAGCCGGGGCCGGGGCCGGTGAGCAGCCCCAGGGAGCGGGAGGGGCCGCCGGCCGAGGCGCACGCGTTTGCCGCGCCGCCGGGCTCATTGCGACCGCAGCACCAGCACCAGCACCGGCAGCAGCACCAGCAGCACCAGCGGTATCAGCAGCCGCTGCAGCAGCACCAGCAGCAGCAGCAGCACCAACAGCAGCACCAACAGCAGCACCAGCACCAACAGCACCAACTGCAGCAGCACCAGCGGCAGCACCAACAGCAGCACCAGCACCAGCACCAACAGCAGCAGCAGCAGCAAGAGCAGCCGCAGCAGCAGCTGGTGCGCTCGACCAGCGCGTTTGTGTGGCCCGACGGCGACCCGCTGCTGCCTGATCACCAGGAGGCTTTTGTGCCGCCGGGCGATTGGCTGGGCGTGACGCCGCCGCAGTACGAGCAGGTACGGCGCAACGTGTGGCTCTCGCGGCGCCGGCCGGGGCGGCTGCACAGGGACGAGGTGCAGATGTGCTACTGCGCGCCGCGCGAGATTGAGTTTGACGCCAACGGGCGGCCGTGCGCGAGCGTCGGCTGCACCGACGGCTGCCTCAACCGCAGCAGCTTTGTGCACTGCGACAGCCACGCGTGCCCGTGCGGCGAGCTCTGCTCCAACAGGCCGTTCCACGCGCAGCCCGTGCCGCGCATCCAGACGTTCCTCACAGAGAACCGCGGGCACGGCGTGCGCGCGATGCAGTTCATCTCGCGCGGGCAGTTTGTGATGGAGTACACTGGCGAGGTCGTTGACGCCAAGGAGCTCGAGCTGCGCATGGCCGAGGCGCGCGCGCTAGGCGAGCAACACTTCTACGTGATGGAGCTCGACTCGGGTGAGTGGTGGTGGGAGTGGGCGTGTTGGCCAAGTGTGCGCGCCCTCGCGGCCTGTGATTTCCTTTTCGGCTCTCCACAGCCATTCGGCTGTATTTCGGCTGTATTCTGACTTTGAGCACAGCTCAACCCATACAGCGGATTGTTTGTCTGACAAGCCCGCCAGACAGAGCTCGTCAAGAGCTTTCAAGTGACCTATATATGAGAACAGACGGTCAACGGGAGGTCAACGGTCAACGCGGTCAAAGCAAAATCCTGCTATTGTGGAATAATTCATTTAACATTGTGAAAAGGAAATCACTGCTTGCGGCCAAGCGCGCCCTCGAGCGCGCGATCACACGCACACACGCACGCGCGCCCACGTGCCGTCGCACACACGCACACACACACACATGCAACGCCCCTGACTCCTGATGCATGCTGCGTTGCTGCACACACGCTGCAGGCCTGTTCGTCGACGCGCGGCACAAGGGCAGCCAGGCGCGCCTGCTCAACTCGAGTTGCGACCCGAACTGCGAGACGCAGAAGTGGCACGACGCGGGCACGGGCGAGGCGCGCATCGGCGTCTTTGCGCGACGCGACATCGGCCCCGGCGAGGAGCTCACGTACGACTACTTCTTCAAGCACTACGGCTCCGCGGCGCAGCTCTCGTCGGCGTTCCAGTGCATGTGCGGCGCGCGCAATTGCCGCGGCACGATGGACGCGGCCCCAGAGAAGCGGCGCGACCTCGGGCGGCGCGTGGAGCTGCTGTGGGAGGACGATGGCATCTTCTACCAGGGCACGATCATCGCCTTCAACCCGGTCAATCGCAGGCACGTGGTGCTGTACGACGACGGCAACCAGGAGAAGGTTTGCCTTGAGGAGGTGCAGCACCGGTGGCTCACTGACCACGTGCCCGAAGCGGTGCAGCTGGCCGCCGCAGCGCAGCGCCCGCTGCACCAGCGCGCGCCCTCGCTCCACGCCGCCGCGCCCCCGCTCCACGCCGCCGCGCCCTTGCTCTACGCGGCCGCGCCCTCGCTCTACGCGGCACAGTCAAACGGCGGGTGCGCGCCACATGCGCCGCCGCACGCCGCTCTGCGCGACCCCGGCTGCGGCCGGCCCTCGCCCTCGCTGCTCGACGCCATCTTGGGCATCCACCTCAAACCGTGCGCCGTGCCGCTGTTCCAGCGCTCCTCAGTGCGCCCGGCCCCGCCCGTGGGCGGCTTAGGCGGCAGTGGCAGCAGCGGAGGGGGCCATGGCGCGCTGTTCCAGCATCAGCAGCCGCAGTCGCAGCGGTGGACGCAGGGCGCTGCGCCCTCGCAGCACGCGCACCGCACCGTGCAGCCCATGCTGCCCGGGTCTGGGCCGCTGGGCCAGGTGCTCAACTCGTCGGTGCTCGCGCGAATGCCAGCGTCGGGGATGTCGACCGCCAGCTTGTTCAAGGCGATCATGAGCGGCGGATGACACACGCACGGGCCGGCATAACGGGGTGGACGCGGAGTGGCGCGCGCTTGATCCCCATCTACACCACCGTGTGTGTGCACGCGCCCTCTAGCAAGCTAGGTTGCCTGCCCTGCCACCTCTCGGGTAGATTAGGAAGAGATTCTTGATTTTCCGCAGCTCAAGATCGCGCGCTAGGGGGTGTCCAGCCTCATTGTAGACCAGAGAGAGACTGACAGTGTGCTGACCCTGTGCTGACCCTGGTACTGACTCTACCCGGCAGCGAGCAGCTGACTCTCTCATGGTGTGGACGCGCGAGGAAGTGTGTGCATGCACATCGCAGTCACTCCATTCCACCAGACCACTACATCCCCCAGCTCAGCATCTGAGCCACTGCCAGGATCAGGATGCCGGTGACAGAGGAGGAGGCCAAGAAGATGACTGTGCCGGTGCGCATGCTGCTCCTGCTGCTGCATGCATGTCTGCATGCACATGCACATGCATGCACGCCACCTGCGTTGCACTCGTTCACCAAGGCGCATGCCCTTCGCACGTGCTCACTGCGCCTGCCATCGCACGCATGCACAGGCGCTGAAGGCCGTGCTCACAGAGCTAGGGCAAGCGACAACCGGAAAGAAGGACGAGCTAGTTGCGCGCTACGTCGAGGCTGCGAGCGCTGCCGTGCCAGCTGCGGAAGAGGCCGCCAAGCCGGCAGAGCCCGCGACCGCGGCGGACGCTGCAGCGCCCGCTGCTGTTGCTGCCGCTGCTGCAGCGCCAGCACCCGTGGAGCCTGCCGTCGTGGAGGCCCCCGTCGTGGAAGCCCCGCCATCGAAGCACCCCCGGATCGTGTTCCCCACCGCCGCGGTGAGGGCTGGGGGCGCGCATGCGGGGCGCGGAGCGGGGTCGCATTGATCTCTGACTATATTTCTTGCATGCAGGCCGCCAAGAAGGTCGAGGTTGTCAAGCCCGCGGTTGGAGAGGAGGCCAAGGCCGTGGCCACGACTCAGACCGACAAGCTGAAGGCGCGCGCTGCAAAGTGAGTGGCCGCGCATGCATGCGCTGGCCGCGCATTCATGGGCGCATGCATGCCGGGGCGAGCCAGGACGATCGCATGCATGCGCTGCATACGAGCGCTGGCGGCGACGCGGCGATCCTCCAGTCCCTGGGAATGATGCGCTGACAGCCATTGCCACCCATTGCCCTCCAGGTTCGGGGTCGCCATCCCAGAGGTGGAGCAGGAGAAAGCCAAGTCGCGTGCCGAGCGTTTCGGAACGGTGAGCCACTAGTGGCTAGTGGTGGTGCGGGCTGGGCGGGGTGGTGCGGGGTGGTGCGTTCCTCGAGAGGGGAACGGAGGCGTAGAGACGCTGGCCATGGGGGGAGGGGACGCACGCGCTCGCACGTGCCGCGGCGGGGTGCGCACTTGGGGCGCCGCGCCCTCGAGCGCTCTGTACTTGCAGCACGTTGGTGCGCGCTCAGCCGCCAGCCGCCCGACGTACTCCCTCGGCACGGATCGCGCAGGCATTTCATCATATACAGCTGCGACTGCACCCCACCCCGCGCGCGCGCACACGCTCCCACAGGCAGAGAAGGCCGCGGACAAGGTCGACCCCGAGGTCGAGAAGGAGAAGGCGCTGGAGCGGGCAAAGCGCTTCGGGCTCGAGGTCCCAGAGCTGCTGGAGGCAAAGAAGAAGGAGCGCGCGGCACGGTTTGGCATTGTGTCCGAGGAGGACAAGCTCAAGGCGCGTGCGGACAAGGTAACAGGCAGCAGCTCGCTGTTTGGGATTGTGGGGGGGCGCGGGGGGGGGGGGGCGGGCAGGCCGGGGCCTGTTCACGAGGCGACCCATGTGACCCCCCCCTGCCACACCCTGCTCCTTCCCCTTCCTGCCACACACACCGCGAGTGCATGCGCGTGTTGGCATGCGCATCACCCCCCCCCCCTTCCTCCCCCCCCCGCCCACAGTTTGCGCCGCTCGGCAAAGCGCCCGCGCCAGCGGATGACGAGCTGGAGGCGCGCAAGAAGGCGCGTGCAGAGCGCTTCGCTGTGTGATGCCCCGCGAGGCGCACCTCGATGTGTCTGGGCGGATCTCACAGACTAGCTGACTGGTTGTTGACTGGTTGCATGGTTGTGGTGTGTGTGTGTGTGTGTGGTGGGGGGGGGGCTGGAGGGCCCAAGCTTCTCTGATCACGGTAGCTTGTGCTGCGGGCTGTAAAGGAGAGACGACTTGACCGCGTCTTTGGCAGACGGCAGAGGTAAGTCACAGGCGCCGCGATCCTAGTGGAAATGTGTGTCATGACCGCGTCTCAACCGTTGTGTAGCCCATCAGGTAGCCAGCATGTAAAAGCCGGTGGATGATGCCGCATTGGTCCCGAGGGGCGCTCAGCTGTCTCGCTAGGATGGCTAGCAGCGACTGACCGTTGGGTTCGTTTTACAGGTTGAGTCGGATGCTTCCTCATACCCACGGCGTGTGCACTGTAGTGTGCTGCGAAATAAATTCCCTATGCGCAGGGATCTGCAAGTATGCATGCAGGGGTGAATTAAGATACTTATTAAAGCTGCCAATAACCAACGACGCTGTGCATTCGTCGCAAGCCCAGGCGCCGTGAAATCAGATGTAACATATTTTCAGATTGCAGCATTGCGTCCAGGCCTGATTGCGTCTTATGAATCAAGCCGCAATCAAAAGTCAAGTTAAGAAGGGAACGAAGATGGGGGTCAGCACAGGGTCAGCAGGGCCATCAAGACGCCAGGATATTGTTATGTGTGTTTGTACGTGTGTGCGCCACGCCAGAGAGGCACAGTGGTGCATCGTCAGGATGGCATGGAACATTTTATGGCACGGATCGTCTCATGGCATGGGTCCTCTACGTCGGCTGGCGATGTAGCCGCCGCGCCGCCGCCCCGCAGCAGATGCAGCAGCCGCCCGTGCGGATGTAGCGGCGCTAGTGTGTCTCCCGCCTGCATCGCACTGCATCCTCGGTCCACAGAGTCTCCTCCATGCCGCCGTGTGTCGAAAGACGCCGCTCGTAGCGGCCATGCTGGCGCAGCAGCTCGTCCAGCGAGCCGGGCTCGTCCAGGAGGTCGGGCAGCGAGGCCAGCCATGTCGCCGCATCAGGCTCGCCCAGAGCCACCTCATCATCGCAGAGCTGCGCGCACACGGGTACCGCACCCGCGCCGTGGTCCTGGTCTTGGTCGCCGCGTCGGCGTCCCGCATCGGAGCTGTCCCCGGAGCTGTTCGACTTTTTGTAAGAATCAAAGGAAGGCGATGTAGCGAGCTTGTTGCGCCGCATCACCTCGACCGTGCGCCTCAGAGCCTCTACCTGCGTTTGCCATGAGAGGGGAGCGGCAGCTTTTAGGGTTGCAGCATGGGTCGCCATGCGCCACTGTCTGCCTAGGCAAGGCTCTAGGCAGGCAGTGGCGCATGCATGCATGCGCCATTCGGTCTAGCCTCGTAATGCCCTCACCTGCGAGGAGATGGACGCAGACATGACGCCGTCGGGAATAAAAGGGAAGGAGGCGCGTGGTCAGGACGTTACAGGGGGCGCGGGCCGGTCGTGGGAGGTAGATGCAAGGACGGAATGAAGAAGAATGAATGAACGGCGTGGAGTCTGCCTTGTTTCTTGAAGCTGTGAAGCAGTAGGTGCACGAATGACGTAGCAATGAGGTAGCAGCACGCTTTCCACGCCTTTCCACGCTTTTCGAGACAACCAAATTGTCAGGGTGGGGCCCGTAACTGTTACGGGAGATACGGGAGAGTCGTGCCCAAAACCCAGTAACTCGACCCGTAACTCAGACAAGTGTGAAACGCCTGCTGAAAGTGCGAATCGGCGCCCTCCAGGCCCCCGCAGTGCCCGAAGATGGCCACAGCGTGCCTGCATCAGGCCGATTCGGCCTTTGGAAGGACCAGGGAGGGTCAAGGGAGGAGACAAGTTTTTTTCTTCAGTCCCCACACCTACGGTCGACCAGCCGTCGCGTTGACTGGCACTCACAGACAATCGAGTTACTGGAGTTACGGGGGGTTACTGGAGGTTACTGGGAAGGGGGGCCTGAGTTACTGGTTACGGGAATGGGGGTGTGGAGTTACGGGCCCCACCCTGAAAATTGTGACGCGGCGGTGTGGCGTCTGCCACACCGCAGTGTGATCGCCCACTTAGTGACCAACACCGCACCTTCACGCGCAGAGAATTCCAACAGTTTCACGCCTTCGAACGGCTGGGTCGCAGCTCGGCCCGTGTGCCCCTCCTCCAGCTGTAGCTGCCAACTGCGCAGCGAAAGATTGAGTGCCACGTGCCCCCTGGTGAAGTGCCCAGGTCTGGGTACGCGCTCTTCAGCACGGGCGACGCTACCCGATAGCGTGCGGCGGGCCCCGCGTGCACGGCGCACTCCCTGGCACCGTTTGGGCACGTGCATTTGTTTTCAGCCGACGAAGACACATCACCTGTCGCCATTTCGGCGGTTTTTTCACTACTACTCAAGTGTGTGGCATATGTGCTGCACGCGTACACTCATCAACGGATCCGTCAGGATCAGGCGCACGATTACAACACACTTACTTGGAAGGAGCTGCCCGTACCCCACGCCGTCACTGTCCTTTGATCTTCTCGTTGTCGGGGTAAAAAGGCCGAGTGGGAGGGCAGCTTGATAAAACGCCGGAGGCAGTATAGGTATGCCGGAGCTCAAGGTGTGTGTGTGTGTGTGTTTCAGGTGTGTGTGTGTGTGTGTGTGTTTCAGGTGTGTGTATGCATGTGTGTGTGTGTGTGTGTGTGGTGGTGGTGGTGTGTGTGTGTGTGTGTGTGTGTGTGTGTGTGTGTGTGCAAGTGTGAGGGAGAGCGTTCATACCTGCACGACTCACTAGTGTTTTTTGCTGCTTGTCAGCATCGGAGGGAGCCTGCTGGTGATGGCGTGTTGAGTTGCCCTTGAGTTGCTTTGAAGAGCCGCCCGGCTTGCTAATTGAGGAGCTGAAGGATGGCGGACACAGTCCAGTACCTGTTGGAGGAGTCCATTCCGGAGCTTGAGGACTACGAGAAGAAGGGTGCGCGCCATGCAACGATGCGCCATGCAACGATGCGCCAGCGCAGTGAAGGATGCGCCAGTGGCCGCCGCCGCCCATGCATGCATGCGGCGCGCGCTCTGACATCGCGTTTGCAATGCACCACTGCGTGCGATGCGTGTGCATGCCCTCCCTGTCGCACGAGAGGGCCTGCGACTGCAGCTTGCATGCTAATCATGCATGCATCCCCCTCGGCGGCGCCGCAGGCTACTTCTCGAGGACGGAGCTCAAGGCCATCATCCAGAAGCGCCAGGACTTTGAGTACCGTCTCAAGCGCAGGGCCGCGCTGAAGACGGACTACTACAGGCACGTCGGGGGAGGGGACTGCCGAGCTTGCATGGCTTGACGCATGGGGACACATGCACGCGCCTCCCGAGGTGTGCATGGCACACTGACGCCTCGCGATGCACCTGCAGGTACATTGAGTATGAGCTCCGGCTTGAAGAGCTGCGGCGGCTGCGCAAGCAGAAGCTGGGCATACAGGGTGAGCGAGCTGTTGCGCAAGTTCTCATGCGGCTGTGATATGTGATCGCACACGCGTTGACGCGGCATCCCCACGCCCCCACAGGCAAGAAGTCCATCGCGGAGACGGCAATCGTGAAGCGGGTGCACTTCATCTACGAGCGCGCGTCGCGCAAGTTCAAGAGCGACCTGCAGCTGTGGCTGGACTGGCTCGCGTACTGCAAGAAGACCAAGAGCTCCAAGCAGCACTCCAAGGTGGTGACCAAGGCGCTGTCGCGGCACGCCACGACGCCGGTGCTGTGGATTGAGGCAGCGAACTGGTGAGCACACCGGGGGCTTCCTTGGGGTCGGTAATCCTTTCATTTCTCCCGGAGATGGTTTCCCGATTTTGTCGGGAGTTTTGGGCTGCAGCCAGAAGAATGGCTTTGGAAAGTGTGGAAATTGACGTTTTCACACTCTTTTGCGAAGAAATCGTCGCCATGCGTCGTTTTTCCAAACGCACCGTCCCCAAAACCATCGGGAGCGTGCCCTCCCGGCCCACATTTTTTCGTTTCCCGATCGGGAAGGAAACCCCTGGAGCACACCAACTGCGCTGCAACTTGGACTTGAGCTGCGTGCGCTCGTGTGCTGGTTGTGCTTTGCGCGCATGCCATGAGCACCACCCGTGTGCCACCCTCGCACATGCTGAGCACGGTGATGTCAACAAGTTTTATATCCCTGACTCACCAAGGCCGGTGAGACGCGTGACGATTAACTCTGTGGTAGCTGAGTGCTCGGCTCACTTGCATGCCCCGCCTCGCATGCGGCAACACATATCCATCTGTCCATCCTGCACCTGGTCCAGTCGCGCGTCGCTGCGCTGATGAATAGAAACATTCAAGCTCAACAGACCTGAATTGTGGCCTCGGCCACTTGATTACACCTTCTCCGCTGTACTGAGCACCACTTCGCGTAGCTGGGCCGCTGCACCGCATTCGCACCCCTGTACCCCTGTACCCACATGCCTCTCTGCCTCTGCTCTGCCTCCCTCGCACGGCGCGGTGTTGGCGCTGATGAATAGAAACATTCAAGCTCAACAGACCTGAATTGTGGCCTCGGCCACTTGATTACACCTTCTCCGCTGTACTGAGCTACCACCGCGACTGGCACCTCTCAGCGCACACACACTGCTCCATACGGTCTGCTGTCCCCTTCTGCCCCCACCCACCCACCCATGCGGTGTTGGCGCTGATGAAAAGAAACATTCAAGCTCAACAGACCTGAATTGTGGCTTCTGCCACTTGATTACACCTTTTCCGCTGTACTAAGCTAACACCACGACGCAGCTGGCACCTCTCACCGCACGCGCATTGCTTCCTGCTTTCCCCTCGTGCCCCCCCCCCCTCCCCCCCACACACACACGCGGTGTTGGCGCTGATGAATAGAAACATTCAAGCTCAACAGACCTGAACTGTGGCTTCGGCCATTTGATTACAACCTCTCCGCTGTACTGAGCTAACACCGCTTCTCAGCGCACGCGCACCGCTTCATGCATTCCCCTTGTGCCCCCACACACCCCCCCACACACACTCGCGCGGTGTTGGCGCTGATGAATAGAAATATTCAAGCTCAACAGACCTGAATTGTGGCCTCGGCCACTTGATTACACCTTCTCCGCTGTACTGAGCTTACACCGCGACTGGCACCTCTCCGTGCATCCGCACTGCTCCATACGGTCTGCTGTCCCCTTCTGCCCCCACCCATGCAGTGTTGGCGCTGATGAATAGAAACATTCAAGCTCAACAGACCTGATTGTGGCCTCGGCCACTTGATTACACCTTCTCCGCTGTACTGAGCCAACACTGTGACATCTTGACGCATGCGCACGCGCACTGCTCCATGCTTTCCCCGAGTGCCCCACCCACCCACATACACACACACGCGGTGTTGGCGCTGATGAATAGAAACATTCAAGCTCAACAGACCTGAACTGTGGCTTCGGCCACTTAATTACACATTCTCCGCTGTACTGAGCTAACACCGTGACGCAGCTGGCACCTCTCAGCGCACACACACTTCTCCATGCTTTCCCCTTGTGCCCCCCCCCCCCCCACCACCACACACACGCGGTGCTGGCGCTGACCAATAGAAACATTCAAGCTCAACAGACCTGAATTGTGGCCTCGGCCACTTGATTACATCTTCTCCGCTGTACTGAGCTAACACTGTGCTCCCCCACAAACACACATCGCGCCATGTGCGCCCCTTTGCCCCATGTGAGCATGCCCCCGCCCCCCCCCCCGCCCCGTGCCTCGTGCCCCTGCCCCCCTGCAAGCATGCCACCCACCCATCCCGCACCCTCCCTTCTCCCCCCTCCGCTGCGCCGCGCGTGCGCTCCTGCGAGCCCCCATGCAAGCCTGCCACCCCACCGACCCCCAATCTCCCTCCACCCTCCGTCCAACCTCCCTCCACCCTCCCCTTACAGCGCCGCAACCGCAGCCACATGCCCCCCGCCCGTCGCGCCCGCGCGCACACACACACACACGCCACACAGACTAGTGCGGGTGCTATCTGCATGCCTCAGGGATTAAGTGCGCAAGCACAAGTCTAATACGCCATGAAAGGCGTCCAACACCACTGTAAAATCGACCACACCCCGCAGGGACTTTGAGCGCGAGGGCAACGTGGCCGCCGCGCGCGCGCTCATGCAGCAGGGCCTGCGCATGTGCAAGCACGAGGGCGTGATGTGGGTCGAGTACCTGCGCATGGAGCTGCTCTACATCCAGCGACTGCGCCTGCGGCGCGAGGTGCTTGGGCTCGCAGTCCCCCAGGAGGTGCCGGGCACAGGTGGGGTGCTCACACTCACTCAGGCACTCTCTCACTCACGCTCTCACCCTCTCTCACACTCTGTCTCACTCTCTTCACCCTCTCTCTCACTCTCTCACTCTCTCTCGGGCCCGCAGTCCCCCAGAAGGTGCCAGGCACAGGTGGGGTGTTCACTGTCTCACTTACTGTCTCACTGCGTCACTCTCCCATTCACTCTTTCACTTTCTCAATGTCTCCTTCCCTTTACATACACGAGCTCTCTCTCGCTCCCTCTCACACGAGCACACGCGCACTCACGCGCACGCAAGCACCTGCAAACACGCCGCCACGCTTGCGCACCGCGTCGCAGGCGCCATCACGGCCTCCGGAAGCGACGCAACAGCCGACGCCAACATCAAGGCAGCGGCGAGCGCAGTCGACGAGTCGGAGGCCGCGGTCGCGGCGGTGCTGACCGGCGCCGTCGCGCGCGTCGTGTATCGGAGCGCTGTCGTCGCGCTGCCAGGCGCCCTCGGGCTGCGCGCCAAGCTGCTGCGCGTGCTCGCGGCGTTCGATTTCCCGGGCGTGCGGGAGCTCGAGGACGACGTGTTCGCGGGTACGTGCGCGTGCGTGCGTGTGCGTGTGCGGGTGTGGCGGGGCCGCATGGCATAGCACCACCCCTGTCCCACGCGGGACGCACGTTGCACGGCGCACAGGGTTTGTGCGGGTGCGTGCGTGGGCTTGCGGGTGCTGCCATCTGCCCGCCCGCACGGGTTGGGCCACAGCTGAGGGCGGCGTTGACACGCCCGCCCTCCATGCCCTGGGGCTGCTACTTGCGCCCTCGACTGCTCGGGAACCTCACCGAGTCATTGCACGGATGCATTGACCCACGACCGCCCCCCCCCTTCCTCCCTGCCCCCCTCCCCGGCACTTGCGACCGCCCCGCCCCCCCTCCTCAACTGCGCCACGTTGCGCAGGGATTGCGGCCGACTTCCCGGCCGCCGCCTCCCCTGCCCCCCTCCTCGGCACTCACGACCGCCCCCCCTTGCTCCTCCCTGACCCCCTCCTCGGCACTTCCGACCCCCCCCTCCTCCTCCTCCATGCCGCCCTCCTCAGCACTAACGCCCCCCCCCTCCTCGGCTGCGGCACGCTGCGCAGGGATCGCAGCCGACTCCCCGGCCGCCCCCTCCTCCTCCCCTGCCCCCCCCCCCTTGGCACTAACGACCGCCCCCCCCCCCTCCTCGGCTGCGGCACGCTGCGCAGGGATCGCGGCCGACTTCCCGGCTGACGAGGACGCATGGGACCTGCTCGCGCGCCGGCCGCTCGCCGCCGCCGCAGACGCCGCCGCACGCGCGGGCGCCGCCGGCGGCGCGGGTGGTGCCAGCAGCAGCGGCGGTGGGGAGGAGGGCGCGCCAGGGCAGGCGCACGCGCAGGCGCGCGTGCTCGCAGCGGCGCAGACGGCCGCGCACGCGTCGGTGCTCGCCGCGTACGAGCGCGCGGCGCACGCGATGCGCACCGACCGCATGTACGAGCTCTTTGCCGGCTACCTCGAGGCGCGGCTCGAGCGCCTCATGTCGGCCGCGACAGCGGCCGCAAGCGGCGGCGGTGCGGAGGCGAGCTCGTCGGCGCCGGCAGAGGCTGCGCGGCCGAGGCGGGGCGCGAAGCGCGGGCGGGACGCGGGCGGGGCAAAGTCGGCGGACGCAGCGGTCGAGCCGGAGCCCGTCGACCTGATGGCCGCCGCTGGCGTCGAGCTGCTCGCGGTGTTCCTGTCGGCGCACAAGCAGCGGTGCGCGCCGCCGGCGCTGTACGTGCGCTGGGTCGGCTGGGCACAGCGGCTGGGGCAGCCCAAGATGGCCATCGCGGCGGTGCGGCACGGGTGGGTGGATGGGACTAGGGCCTGGGCTCTTGTTCTCGGGTTGCCGCACGCGCACGCATGCGCTGCGTCGTGAGGGCACACGAGGGGCGCCCCATATGCAAAGATCGGCCACGCGCGTCCGCAGCCAACTAACAACCTCCCTCTTGCTTGTCTCGTGGCCTCCTCCGCAGGTGCGAGCGCCACGCGTCGCACGCGCCGCTGTGGTCGCTGCGTCTGGACCTGGAGGTGGAGGCGCGCGCCGAGCGCGCCGCGCTGCTGCGGCTCTTCCGCACCGCGGCCGCAGCCGTGCCGGCCGAGGAATCGCCGCCGCTGTGGGGCGTCATGCTGCGCGCGGTGCCGCCGGGCAGCGTCGAGTTTGCGCCGCTGTGCGACCTGCTCGTGGCGTGCGCAACGGCCGCGCCGTCGAGCGCTGGCCTCGGGTCTGTCGCTGCTGACTTCCTCGCCGCGGTGCGGTCATCAGGCCTTGGCCTGCCCGCCACGCGCGCGTTCTACCGCCGCTTCCTGACGCTGCCCGCCGCAGGGCCGGCGCTCTTTGTCGCGGCGATCGAGCTCGAGGTGGCGGAGGGTGGCGACGGCACGGGCAAGCGCAGAGAGACGAGCTGCAGCGGCAGCGGCGTGGTCGGGCAGCTCTTTGAGGCCGCAGTGGCGGCGCACGGCGGGCACGACACCGGCCTGTGGCTGCGGTACGCGGCGTACGTGTCCACCCTGCGGGGCGGCGGCGGCGACGTGTACTGGCGCGCGACCAAGGCGCTTGACGATCCCGACCACTTTATCGCCGCATACCGGCAGCAGCTGCAGGACTCGTAGCAGCTTGTATGAGGTGTTTTTAGCAGCAGGTCAGCTTGGTCCAGCTGTTGCGGCGCGGCTGTTGCTCACATTTTTGTCACACGTCCTTACTCCTCCTCGCGCGCCTGTGTCACGGCTTCACGGCAAACAGCGCACATACTACTTGCATTGCTTTCTTACGGCTACGCAACATCAGGTCGCAAGGCTTGTCGCGCCCGCCAAGCCCGTCGTTTGCGCCATTTCGACAGCGACACCGTCCCAACGTGTCTTCTTACTGCGGGGGTTACTTGGCTTTGGCGCCTCGGCTACCATGGGGTGGGCATCTAGTGGGACAGACACGGACGCCATGCCAAACCACAATCGGCAGCTTTCTGACGTGGGTGTTCTGTCCACGAACGACTTCATCATCGTGGTGCTGTGCTCGGTTATTGGTGCACTTGCTCTTTCAGGAATCGTTGTCCTCATCGTGTGGTTGTGCAGGTGAGCACGCAACAGCAGCAGCAGCAGCAACAGCAGCAGCCTGTTGCATGCCTCCATGCATGCAACACGCACATGACACCAATGCCACCAATACCTCAGGAGGCCTCCAAAGTCAAAAGTGTCGCCCCTGGAGGACCCCATAGTCGTCGAGCTGGCTGAACAGGTGGCGATGGAGGCGATGAAGCGCCATCCTCCATACCAGCCGCAGCCGCAGCAGCAGCAGCAGGTGCAGCAGCAGCAGCTGCACCAGCTGCCGCCATATTCCCAGGTTTTAGCGGCACGGAGACAGCTCGTCGCCAATGAGCAGATGGCGCAGCAGGAGCGGCAGCTGCAGGTGAGCGGGCACGCGGGGACCCTAGGAGTAGCATGCCGCCCTGGCTACATGTTACATGCAAGGGCCAACGCTCTGCATCGTGCATCCAGGGGCTTTTGGCCTCCTTGCACTGGGTGATATTGGTCAGAAAGGGTCTGCGCGTCAGCTCGGCTGCTCCTCAGCTCCCAAGCACACTGTGCACCACCCACCTGCACTGCCCACGTGAACTCGGCACGCAGGCGCAGTCACAGCTGGCACTGCGAGGGCGAGGGCCGACCGTCGACGCGGCGATCATCGTGCAACGTCTGCTCAACCGCCAGCAGGTGTGTGTGCACACTCGAGCGCGTGTATGCGCACACGTGCCCTGCACAGGATGACGGCAGGCGCGCGCGCGTACGCGCACTCGCCCAAACACACGCACTCGCACTCGCCCAAACACACGCACTCGCCCAAACACACGCACAAACACGTGCTCACACACACACTCACAGCATGATGCGGCCGTTGCGGTCGGAAGTGCGGCTGGCATTGTTCACCTCGTCCCTGACGCCATGGCTGGGGAGCGAACGTACACAGTCGGCGGGCTGCACCACCCACCCACAGGCGGCGTGTACGCGCAGGGCTCTTCCCCGTGGGCTGGCCACTAGCCGTGGTGGCCACATGGCTGCTCATCATCATCATGGATATTACAGTCGTGTGTGACGTGCTCCATACTTTTACTTCATTGAACGGTGCTGAAAGAAGGGCAGACATGTAAAAGTATGAAACTCGCCTGTAAATTGCTACTCTTGGCTGTGCTGCTGGTCGCGCTAGACTATCTGGGTGGTGGTGGTGGGCGTCGTCTAAAACAGTCCAGACCAATCGCCGGTGCGCATTCAATGAATAACCAACCCCCAATCACGATTGACTACTAGATGAGTTCTTCCCCTGGTCTGTGACCGGCCTTGCTCTTGGCTCGTCACACTGAGGTGACGGGCCAAACCAGGCCAGTCACACGGCCAGTCTTCGGACTGAAGGGGCCAGTCTGTTGCGTTCGCCACTCCTTACTGCGTGGCCTTGCGGGCTCTCCTAGTAGAGCCTCCTATACATGTCTAGGCCTTAAGTCACGCCCCGGGGTCCTTCGGGCGCATACGTGTGAAACCTGGCCGTCACTCCATCCACCAGGGCACGCCCAGCCAGTCCATCTCCTCCTTCTCCAGCTCCAGGAACCCCTCCTGCTTGCGGTTGCGGTGGATGCACGCAAAGTCGCGCTCGTCCTTGCACGTCTCGCACGCCTTGCACGCCTGTGTGTGTGTGTGTGTGTGCGTGTGTGTGTGTATGCCAAGGCCACGTTCGACGTGGCCGTGTCCTGCAGAAGCGCGAACACATCAGCGGAACAGCGGCCGCACGGCCGACCCTACCACAATCCCAACGTCTGAGGCGTGCAAGTGAAGGCGGTCACAACGCCTTAGCGGGCAGAGGTGCGCCTGAGGCGGTCGGGGTGGCGCCTGAGGCGGTCAGGGTGGCGCCTGAGGCGGTCGGGGTGACGCCTAGGGCGGCGCCTGAGGCGGTCGGGGTGCCAAGGTGAAGATGCCGATCCGCGTAAGTGAAGGCGCCGCCTCAGGCGCCGCCTCAGGCGCTGGGAATGTAGTAGGGCAACACCGCCGCGAGCCTACCTAGACCCTGCACTCCGAAACCCCAACCCCGCACTGTCAGGCAGCTCCCCGCCTCCCCCCCGCTGCCGATCATGTAGCCGGGGCTCTTGGTGCACTCGCCGCGCGCCGCCCACTCCTCGCACATCTCGACACACCTCAACCCTTCAACAACAAAAAAACCTTAACCCTATCTAAACCCTCACCTTTAGGCAGCTCCCCGCCTCCCCCCCGCTGCCGATCATGTAGACGGGGCTCTTGGTGCACTCGCCGCGCGCCGCCCACTCCTCGCACATCTCGTGGAGGTCAGCGCACTGCGGAGGGGGGGGGAGGGAGCATGCCCAAAGTCAGTATGTGTGTGTGTGTTTGTGAGTGAGCAGCAGCCTCCGCGAGAGTCGCGCCCGCAGCGCGATGCCCGGAGTCAGAATGTGTGTGTGTGTGTGTGTGTGCGTGTGTGAGCAGCAGCAGCCTCCACGAGAGTCGCGCACGCAGCGCGATGCCCGGAGTCAGTATGTGTGTGTTTGTGTGTGTGTGAGCAGCCTCCGTGAGTCCCGCCGCGATGTTGGCCCGCCGCGATGTTGGCGAGCAGCAGCTGTGCCACCAATGCGTGTTGTGTGCGTGCACACGCCCCCCATGCCTCTGCCTCTGCTGCCCCCCCCCCTCCCCATGCACGCACACACACACACAAGCACACACGCACGCACACACGTGCACACAGGCCCCTCCGTCCTCACGCACGCACACACACACACAACATAACACACACACAACATAACACACACACGCACGCACCAGGCGCACACGTCCGGGACGACCGTCCCCACGCGCACGCACACACACACACAACACACACACGCACCAGGCCGGGCTCGTCCGGGACGACTGGGCGCGCGACGCGCAGCGCGCTGAACTGTGCCGGCTCGTACTCGTCGATGTGAATCCACACGGGCGCGCCCCACTTGATGCCGCGTATCACGGGGCACCCGGTGTGCATGCTGGCCGCATCCATCGTCTGGCGTGGGGTGGGTGAGTGGGGGGGCAGTGTGTGTGTGTGTGTGTGTGAGTGTGTGTGTGTGTCTGTCGATGTGAATCCACACGGGCGCGCCCCACTTGATGCCGCGTACCACGGGCATGCTGGCTGCGTCCATCGTCTGGCGTGGGGGGGTGGGGGGGGACTGTGTGTGTGTGTGTTGTCACGAACATGCGGTTCTCGGACAAGACCGGCGCGCTGCCAATCAACGAGATCGCCGAGGAACGACGTGCGCCACACCTGGTATAGCTGTGGCCAACTGCCTTGTATTTACCACGGGGGGGGGGGGGGGGGGGGGCACAGTCCCCACGCTACCCCCCTCCCCCACTGACAGACCCCTACCCCACACGGATAATGTTGTCCCGCATCGCACAGTGGATGCTTTCTTGTAAATCTAAGACCAATCGAGGCTCGATTAACGGAGGCGCGTTCTCGTCGCCGAGCCCTGGACCCAGCAATGCGGCGCTGCTGGTGACGAGGATCTCCGTGCCGCTGACGAGCGGGGTAAAATACGACTGGCCCGGCTCCTGCTAGACTGCCCCTCGGTGGAACACTTCAGGAGCGGCTTGCCCGGCGCTGCCATGGCTTGGCGAGTAGCCGCGGCGCTGCCGCGGCCCGTGTTGGGAGACGGCCCTTATCCTCCCCCCATGCAGGACGCCATGCGGCATCGATCTCGACGAGTTGATCGACGAGCGGAGGAGCTGGCGCCCGTCAATGCATGCTGGACATTGGTCAAGATGGCTGCCCGTGGAGGCGGGCTACCATCACGGCTTCAGCGGTGGCGACCGCCGAGGCAACACAGTAAATCCGCTTTACAATCGCAGCGTTCGTCACCGCGCTCATCCTCGGGGTCGCTCGTCTGCCGGTGACTGGCGTTGGAAGGTCTTCAGGCAGCCTCCATGACAACTCTGTCGTCCATGCACCCCTGGAGGGTGGGACCTGGCCATGCATGAGGCATGGGGCGCCGGCTGAGCCCCATGCAAACGAGAGCTGGACAGCCATGCACTGCCAGGCGGGGACCGTTCCAGTCAGCGCCAGTCGGCTCTGCCGGCTTGACTGGCCACAAGGCCACTACTGTGACCCTGAGGAAGGTCCTCTCCTATATGCTCCTTGCCAGACAAGTCTCTCAAAGACCGCTGTTTGGGGTAGTCTAGCCGGCGGGAGCGGTAGTCTATCGGCCGGGAGCCGGCGGTACTCTAGTACTTAAGTGTGCTGGAGTATCGGCGGGTGTCTCTAGTAGAAGAGTAGCCTGCTTAGCTGGAAACCCCGTGTTACTGTTACTAAGACCAATCGATAGCCAGGACCCACGGCTATCCATCTCGCGCGTTGCGGCGAGGCGGGCATGCCCGGGGGGCGCAGGAGGAGCCTTCTCCGGACGTGTTGGTGTTGACAGCTGGGTAGATGGCGTCTGTTTGCGCTGCAAGGCACTCCCCAGCCCCTATTTCAACACGGACATACTTCAGGCGATATATAGAGCTCGTCACTGGCCCTGGGGTGTCGGCGCAGCCGCGTTTGGGGGGTGCCAAAACTTGAATGTGCATGGTGCCGAGGTGTCCATGGACCTGCTCCGAGGCCTCCCTCGAGCTGCTTATGTCTAGTGGGTGACCCCTGTACGCTATGCGTGCCCCCAAACAGAGGCTGCATGGCTTCCTGGAGCATCTCGGGTGTGTGCTTCGTGTGGTGGTTCAGCAGGGGCGTGTGCGCGGGCGCTGGATGTGCGCGAGGCAATGCAAGACGACATATGATGAGTGGTGCCTATACTAGAGAGGCTTGCTGCATTGTGTGTGTGTGTGCTGCCCCTGGGGCGTCGATCGTTGCCTGGGCATTCACCCCCGACAACATGCAACACGGACACGTACCGTGGCCCAGGCGACCCATCCGCCGCACTGGCGCGACGCCATGACACCCCAACGGCGATTGATTGCCATGGGAGGGGTCCACGGTGGTGTTTGGTCCAACAACTGGGACCCTGTTCGTCATTTGCGAGCTGAGCGCTCAGGGCCACATCCGCGAGGTTTGCCGCCGATTTTCTTGCATGGCGTCATTCTGAGCACTACACAGGACCTGTTCACGCGGCGGGGGGTCCGTGGGCGCTGTCCAGGGTGCCAATCTCCGGCTGTCTGTTTTGACGCTGAAAAGGGTCGACACGCCAAGGCAGGCATGCTGCGCCCCCCCCGACCGGCTGGTCATCATCGGAGGTGTACTGGGGACTCGACCACCGAGTTTATACGCGTCTTGGGCACAGGGAGGTGACCCTTGAGTGAAATGTGTGGGTGTGGAACACCTTAACACGCAGAGCCAAATCTAGGGGGGGCCCCCATTTTAGTTTTTGCATGCATCGATTGTGTATATTTAATGGGGCAGGGAGCCGCGGCGGCGGGATTTTTGACGTTCCGCATGGGGCGCAGCGTTTGGGTCTGCACGAGGTCGAATCGGCCATGCAGCAGCGTTGGAGCGCTCCGCGACCCCATCCGACCGACTGGGCGTCATTGAGGATGCATGGGGGACGCGCTCAGCGCGTTTCAGCTCGGGGGGAGGTCGTTGGGGGCGACTTTGTGGCGTATTTGAGTTTTGACCCTCCTTTTTGCAAAGCCTCGCCCAGCTCCAAATCTAGGGGGGGCCCCCATTTTGTTAGGGGCGGAAATGGCTTCGGAACATTATAATTATGACGCCTGTAAAGTTTGGGGGTCGCCGAGGAAGGAGAACTAGGTGCGCTTACATCGTCCGTCCGAAAGGTCGTTTTGCGTGTGTGGGTGGGGACTGGGGGGTGGGGGGGGGGGCGGGCAAAACAGTTATTTTTTACACACATGGTAGATTTTTTTTGGGGGGGTCCCACCTACCCACCCACCAGTGGTCCCTGGAAAGGATTTAAGTAATTAGTTTTTTGCCGGCTCCAGCAACCTTGACCGCTCATACCAGGCACAATACACAGCGGGTATTCATACAACGCATGCCGTTGTGCTGCTCTCGGCAAGGGCTTTCCAACGCACCGCTCCACGCCCTCTCCCACCAAGTGTGTGGTGGTTTTCTGGGAAATGGAAAATCCGGCTCGGAGCGGTATACGGCTCGCAGGGGAATCACTGCCACCCACCCTATCTCACTAAGTACGCCTGTTACAGCCGGGTAAGGGCCGAGCTAGGCCAGTCATAACGCCATGCATGGAGCCGGGACCGATGCGCATTGCTTCTTTACAGTGAGGGCTGTCCATCGCAATGTCTAAGTTGCCAGAAGATGGTCAAAATTACCCCCCAAAACTCGCCATATCTTGGCCGAGATGGCCGCCACCAGGAGTGTGGGCCCTCCAGTTCACACTTTCCAGGCAGATTCAGGGTTGACTCTTTTGAGGTGTTTTGCTGTGCTCTCCAAGGAGATTCAGATGGCAAAGGTCCCATATCAATCCGTGAAGGTTGCCCATCCCTAGGTGAGCACTTGGTACACCGCAGGGAGCACGCGGGGAGTTAGGGCGTTCAGGGGGGGGGGAACCCCCACCCTATAACCCAGGGTCTCTTCTGAGAGTGGATTCGTGCTCCTCTCGTCAAGGCGGTTCCAATGGTGGCCTTCCCATCGATCCAGTGGAAAGAGAGTTCTCAATCCCCCAGATTTAGTTTGCCGCCCCCCCTACCCACCCACCCCAACTTTGGACCATCATATCTCGGCCTCCAGGTGTCCAAATTCGAAACTTCTGCTTGATTTGGAACGTACGCAGCAAGGAAATTGATAATCAGCTTGTGTGTCACACACGTACATTTCTGCCCCCCCCCCTTGGTATTTACACAAGCTGCCCTCCAGTTGCCTCCTACACCTGTGACTGCCGCACCTTATTGGGGAAGAACGAGTAGAACAGCACAGCGTCGCCGGCCTTTGGTCTCGCGGCCACGTGGCCCTTGGCGCACTCGGAGAACGTTTGGTCGGCCTACATGATGGGAGTTGAGGGGTTTGGGATGCATGGTGTTACGGAGTTCAGCCAAGGTTGGGGGAGCATTGCCAGCGTCCCTTGGCGCGCGCAGAGAAGATTTCAACAAGAGGGTTTTAGAAAAGATGGGCGTGAGTGCTGATCAGTCGTGTCATGAAGGCAATCGACAATGTCCTGTTTGCCCCCGCAACATTTGAGGGAACATGCCGAATCGCCCCCGCAAGAGGCGTTTTTTTTAAGGGAAAGTGTGAAATTGCCGATTTTGACACTCTTCGGAGCGACATTCCCGCGATTCGCCCCCGCAGTTTCCCCCTTAATTGCCCCGTTTGCCCCCGCAGCGGGGGGTGCGGGGGCGCTAAGGACATCACTGGTGCGGGTGCGCCAGCACCTCTGCTTATTTTTGCGTGGTTGCCAGTTCCTCATCTCAAGAGACGATGTCGTACGCCGGGACACACGCGGCCCACCCACCTTTGGTCCCATCGCTGGGTCGACCCACTCGGAGCCCTCTGGGAACGCCGTCTCCCCGCCCTCCTCAACTGCGGCGTGAGTGTGTTTTGAGTAAGTGTGACTGTGAGTTGAGTGTGAGTGCGTGAGTGAGTGTGAGTGAGTGAGTTTGAGTGAGTGTGAGCATGTGTGAGAATGTGTGAGCGAGTGTGTGCATCAAGCCTGATGCGACACTCCATCCCGCTACAGCCGCTCGCACGTCGTGCATGCAGGTCGAGTCAAGGTGTTACCGATCACATGAGCACGCGATGATCACAGGAACACATATCTCGTGTGCGCGTGAGTGTGTGTGTGTGAGTGCGTGCGTGTGCCCGTGTGTGTGTGCGTGTGTGTGCGCGTGCGTCCTCACCGTCGGAGAGGTACATGTAGAAGGTCGCGAGCCGCTGGTGCGGGCCAGAGTCCTCGTTGTCGTACGCGCTGTCAAAGTGTGCGCGGTACGATTGGCCCTTCACGTAACGCAGCACCTGCAACATGGGGGGGGGGCAGTGGTCCCTGCTTAGTCACCCCACAAGGGCAGGGTTGCCGGGAACGCGCGTACCAAAGGAGGGGGGGGGGCATACTGACCGGTACCGGTTCGTGGTATTGTACCGCGGTACGTACGCGGGGGGGGGGGGGGGCGGAGAATCAATGCAGATGACTGCTTGGATTGTAGAGGACCGAGAGAGTTGTGTGCGGTGGTGCGGGCACTTGGTCAATCGACGCACGCCCCCTCCCGCCCCCCGTGCTGTGCCGCGTACTGCGGTACCGCACCGCATCCTTCGGATGCCGACCCCCCTCAGAACGAGCGTACCGTGCAATCCTGCCGCACATGCACGCACACGCACGTACCCCCCCCCCCCCCCGCCACGCACACACACGCACCTGGATGTCCTCCTGGTGGGCGACTGGTAGGTGCGTCGCCATTGCGATGCGGTTCTCGATGTTCTCGATGATCGGGTCCTGCAGACGGCGGATGAACATGCCATAGCTGCGCAGGCAGGTGTATAAGGGGAGGAGGTGCGTTTGGGCGGGTGTGTAGGTGTGTGTGGGGTGTGGGGTGTGTGCCTGTACGCGCGTGCTTGGGTGTGGACCCCCTGTATCGTGATCGAGTGCACATTGCTCTTTTGGGTGTGTTTGGGCCGGGCGTGAGAGAGAGAGAGAGTGCGTGTGTGTGTGGGGGGGGGAGGGGCTACCTGTATTCCCGACAAAAAGGGGTGCGTGCGAGGAAAGCTGCGAGTGAAGCTGCCCCACCTGGTCCGGATGTTGTCGACGACGCCCACGCCGCCCGCGCCAGACACCTGCGACCGCCGCACTGCGCGTGCGGGGAGGGTGGGGGGGAAGAGAGTGAGCGCGTGGGCTGTCGGGCAGCAGGTGTTGGGCGGGGGGAGGGGCATGCACGCGCGGCGGGCGAGTAGAGTAGCCTCTGCTGCAAACCAGTGGGTGTCTGTCCTTCAAACGTACGCCTCACCTCTCTTCCTACGCCCCACCCTACGCCCCACCTGACACGCACGCCTCACCACTCACCCTATCCTACTGTCTGTCGCTCACACGCACGCTCAACCTCTTCTCCCTACTCACTGTGCGGCGCCGCAAGCCGCAGCATGTGCGTGCGCTCCGCCTCAGACAGGAAGTTGTGGTAGTAGTACACGCGGGGGTGCAGGCCGACTTGCTCCATCCTGCATGCATGTGGGGGTTGCATTTGGGTTGCATGCGGGCGCCGACCGACACCGTACATGCGCACACACGCGTGTACACACACACGTGCGTGCTTGCGTGCGTGCTTGCGTGTGTGTGTGTGTGTGTGTGTGTTGCGTGCGTTCTGCATGGTAGCAGACCGGACGTGCCACCATGCAACAGCTCGGGCGTACCAGGCCCCTGCTGCACCCTCACCATGGCTGGTTCTCCGTGTCTGCGCTCGGGTACTGTACATTCATGAATGAACCCTGCGATGAGGTTCAGATGAGGGTGGCAGGCGTTTGTGTCGGAGCAACTGCCGAGACCGCCACCATGTGCAAGGCGTTGCTCCAACTCACCACCTCGAACGCCAGCAGGCATGATAAAGAGGCCAGCAAGAGGAGGGCTACGAGGGACGCCGATGAGGCATTTAACGACATTGGTCGCATTCTACGAGAGACGAGGTGTCTCCAGTGGAGCTAGAGGGAGGGAACAATAAGTTCGATGGTGCAGTTAGTTCGATGGGGTACTTCGAATAGTGCAGTGCTGGAGAGAGGCCTTGAATTGGGGTGTGTGAGAAAGTGTGATTTCCGGTCTCGCAAAATAAAACGGTTCCGGAAGCTGTGTGTGTCTGTCCTAAAGCACACAGACAGGCGCGTGCATAAAATAAGTGCTTAATATAAGTGCCTAATATAAGTGAAATCTGAAATGTGCAGTGCTGTGCTGCATCTAGCTACTCAGCTTCGCGGCTGGTGCACATGCGGCTTGACCCGGACACGCGTAGGATTTTGCAAAACTGTAAAATGTGCACGATTGCGAGGAGCTGGCAGCTAGTATATGCTAAGCCTGAGGCGCATTGAAATGTTCCCCGTAAAATAAACGCCATCTTGTCGCCCGTGCAGGGGGCACGGCGCGTGTGTAACAGCCCAGTTAGGGTTTGCGTGGCCATGCGCTTGTTCACCACGCATCCATGCTCCGATTCACAACTTTGCTGCTAATTCATACGTGTGCCACGCTGGAGAGCCAGAAGGAGACGCCTGGGCTGACCCACAACTGCCACCAAATCTCCACACACACGACTTCCCGGCCGCACGACGTTGCCCCCCCCCCCCCCATCGCCTCCTGGTGAGAGACCTCAAGCCACCTCCATTGCCTTCCTTCTGGTGTCACCTCAGGTCGTGCCGATGTACCTCGACGTGGTCGCCATGCTGGCCGACACGGCCGCGCACTTCCACCCCTACCGCCCCGCTTCCATTGGTTTGGGGGAGGGCTTTCTGGTCCCTTCATGGTTTTATTCCTTGGGCCCGCCCTCCGGCCACTGGAGGGGTTGGGTGTGGAGCCTGCACTGTGGTGCTGCTTGCTTGGCGCCCGCCACTACGCGGTTGGCTCTACTGTGGGCTACTTTCGTAGCTTGACCTTTTTGGTGGGCCTCGTGCCTGCTCTCTGAAGTCCCACTGGAGCTTTGGAACCGAACGTGTGACCGCCGGCAGTGGATTGTAACCAGTGATGTCCTTAGCGACCCCGCAGCAAAACGGGAAAGTTGGGGGGAAACTGCGGGGGCGAATCGCGGGAAATTTCGCTCCGGAAAGTGTGAAAATCGGCAATTTCACACTTTTCCGCGAAAAATCGCCTCCTGCGGGGGCAATTCGGCATGTTCCTTCCAATGTTGCGGGGGAAAATAGGACATTCTCGGTTTCCTTAAGGACACCACTGATTGTAACCACCGGGCCGGTGTGAGGAGGCAGGTCGACCAAATGGTTTCAGACAAGGCCACAGCCGCGCTGCTGCCACCACTGCTACCCCAGCTGTGCCTGTCATTGATCTCAGCGTCGTTGAACTCAACGTCCATCTCAGCCTCAGCCGCAGTAGCGCGCGTGGCGCGCGTCCCTGGCTGCTTCAGGGTACCCGCAAGATGCGGCGCGTTCAGCACCGCCGTCATCTTGGTCTGCCACAACACCAGGTTGCCGCCCTGCTTCATCTTAGGCTGCATGCGCGACGTCAGGCTCATCGCGGTGGTCAGCTGGTACTTCGCCCCCTTGGGCTCAGGCTCGATCCGCGCCATCTCTCTGGCGCAGAGGTTAGCGTGAGGGGGGCCCGAAACCTGTCAGGAACAGGGCCACCGCTGTTCCTGGAGTATCAACATACTGTCTCTACACGTGTCGGACAGCACTCTTAGAGGTGTGAAGCCCACTCACAGTCCACACTACTCGGCAGTACTATGGCTGTCCCTGTGTCTTCCCCACAGCACATCAGTGTGTTCCTGACAGTGCCTGCCTGGTAGTGAACGGGCGCAATACCTCGGAATCTTGGGCTGCGGCAGCAGCGAGAGCGGGGGTGGCAGTGTCTGGCCAATGGAAGGGGTCCTACTACTGGCTGGGGCTCCGCGGGGGGCTGCGACGAGCCGGCATCGGTAACTCACGAGAGAAGTAGAGCAGACGTGAGAGAGCATATGTAAAGCGCCACCAACTGCGCATGTGCTGCCGTCGGCCGTCTCTTGGGCTGCGGCAGCAGCGAGAGCGGGGGTGGCAGCGTCTGGCCAATGGAAGGGGTCCTTCTACTGGCTAGGGCTAGGTTTTACTTGTACTACCAGTGTCTATCTATCTATGTTAAGTTCGTAAGCTCTTCGCCAGGGGCTCCCGCCCTGGCGCCGCTCGATGGCGGACAACCGGGACAACTGCGCTTGGTACTGGGCGGCTGAAAATCTGGAAATTTACCCTGAGCGGCTGTGACGCACAGCGCTACTGGTGAACTGGTCCTGATGGGGCGAGGCTATGTGGCAGATGGGGCAGCGGTACTATGGAGAGCACGATGCACGATGGCGAGAATTGCGGCGAGCATGCACCCCCTCTCACAACGATCGGAACTCAAGCAGATTGCGGCTCCTAATGGTTTACTGTGCCTGGATGGAAGAGAGAGACGGATGGCGAGAAATTGAGAAACATGGGAAGCGAGGCACATGCGGCTAGGCTTTGTGAGGAGGTTGCGGCGCAGGGGTTCCCTGCCCCAAGGCGCAGATTATTAGATGGCGACGCGATCGATGCACCAGCCGTGCGGCATGGGGCGAGGCGAGGCCCCACCAGCGGGCGGGCACCATAATGGATATGGCGGCTAAGAACGGGAATGCGGCTACCGGGGATGAGGCTACGGGTTATGCATGCCAGGGGACGGCGGACAAGGCTAATGCGTCACGGCGCATGGGTAAAGAACGGGGAATGAGGCTACGGGAGCTGGCGGGCGCGGCGCGCGCACGGCGCGCGCGGCGCATGGGGGTTGCATGGCGGCGCTCTGCGCGTGCATGCATGGAGGAGATTGCTGGCGGGCATGGAGGAGCTTGCTTGAGGGCAAACAGGAGATTGCTCGCGGGCGTGGAGGAGATTGCAGGCGGGCATGGAAGCGGATGGCGAGAAATTGAGAAACATGGGAAGCGAGGCACATGCGGCTAGGCTTTGTGAGGAGGTTGTGGCGCAGGGGTTCCCTGCCCCAAGGCGCAGATTATAGATGGCGCAGCAATCAATACACTAGCCGTGCGGCATGGGGCGAGGCGAGGCCCCACCAGCGGGCGGGCACCATAATGGAGATGGCGGTTAAGAACGGGGAATGAGGCTACAGGGAGAGGATACGGGTTACAGATGCCAAAGGGGACGGCGGAACAAGGATCAGCCATAGGTGTCACGGGGAATGGCTAAAGAACGGGAATGAGGCGGGTGGTACGGGTGCTGGCGCGCATGGAGCGCGGCGCGGCGCATGGAGATCGCATGGCGGCGCCCATGCATGGACGAGATTGCTGGCGGGCATACAGGAGATTGCTGGCGGGCATGGAGGAGATTGCTCGCGGGCATACAGGAGATTGCTGGCGGGCATGGAGGAGATTGCTTGCGGGCATACAGGAGATTGCTGGCGGGCGTGGAGGAGATTGCTGGCGGGCATGGAGGAGATTGCTGGAGCCAATGGCGGCGGCGGGACTAGTAGTAGAACACAGGCGCACACCAACAATGCGTTGCTGTCACTACCTGGGTGGTATAGGGTGGATCTGGGGGCCCAGTGTCCTGTCTAGGTCCAGTGCGTGCGCGCGTGTGGGGGTTTACCCTCACCCCTACCAGGTAGCCAGCCAGTTTCCCACTGAAACTGAGTTTAAGGTGTCGGGCGCTAGCGCCGACACCGGTCTTATACATCATTACTGGTGTCACACAGACTGTAATATCCATCATCATCATCAGGGCTCCGCGGAGGGCTGCGACAAGCCGGCATTGGTAACTCACGAGAGAAGTAGACTACACGTTGGCAGGCAGCCGGCTGGTGGCTACCGCCCCTCACAAGTAATTGTTAGGGCCAGAACTGGACTTGGGTCTTGGCGGTGGTACTAGGACTAGAAGGTAGTCTTCGCTGGAAAGCCGATGTAGCTGCAACTGAGAGAAGTAGAGCATATGTAAAGCACTTCCAATTACGCATGCGCTGCCATCTGCGCCCACCACCAAGTGTGGGTGGCGCCCACCACCTAGTGTGGGTGGCGCTACTGTGGGCTACTTTTGTAGCTTGACCTTTTGGTGGGCCTTGTGTCTGCTGTCTGAAAGTCCCGCTGGAAGTTGGAACTGATTGTGACCGCCGGCAGTGGATGTGTAACACTACTCTCTCTCTCATCTGCCATAACCCACGGGAATGCTGGCTGACGCGTGTCTGCGGTACCCCAGCCGCCGCGCCGTTGAGAGGGCCACTCTCATGGATTCAGATCTCCGCCATCTGTGCCAAGCAACCCCTCAAGCACGTCGCGCCACCATTATGGGCGCCATGCGATTGGGTACTTCCTCCTCTGTCTGGCCACAATGCTGTCTATTGTGGCCATTTCCTCACCCCACGCTTATTACTTCTGTGAATGAAGGAATGCGAGAGCTACCAGGATTCAACGGGCGTGTTTTCCGTTCAATTCCCCACACTCCTACCACCTGTATGAAAAATCACAACGCCCCATATGATCATACGGACACGTCTAATGTTTGAAACACCGTACGACACATGAATCCTTAACCCTACTCTGTGGTAATAAGACGAGAGGGGGGGGCTTTCCACCATACCAGTCCCTTCATGGTTTGGTCCCTTCATGGTTTTATACCTTGGGTCCGCCCTCTGGCCATGTGAGGGGCTGGGTGTGCAGCCTGCACAGTGGTGCTGCTTGCTCGGCGCCCGCCACCAAGTGTGGATGGCGTTACCGTGGGCTACTTGTAGCTGGACCTTTTGTGGGCCTTGAGCCTTGTTTCTCTAAGTCCCACTGGAGCTTTGGAACCGTACGTGTGACCGCCGGAAGTGGATTGTAAAACTCTCATCATCATACCAGCAGTACACTGCCAAAACGTAAATCCCCAACCCCTTCTCCGCGGTAATAAAACGAGAGGGGAGGGCTTTCCACCACGCCAGATGTACACTGCCCCACACACAAGCCCCAACTTAACCCTACTCTGTGGTAATAAGACGAGAGGGGGGGGCTTTTCACCACGCCAGCTGTACACTGCCAAAGCATAAATACCCCAACCCTACTCAGTGGTAATAAGACGAGGGGGGGGGGGCGACATCATGCTCTCGTTACATGGCGTTTAACTCGGAGAATGCAGGCAGTTGTTTAGCTCGTGCTTGCTGTTTAGCCTACGTTCTACTAGTGCGCTCGGGGGGGTGGCAACCCCCCGGGCGCGCTGCGATGCAGGTGTCGACGACGCGAGTCCGATGACCCTGTAGCGTAGAGCCAACCCAAGGAGGGCATACCGGCCCGGCACCACAGACGGCCAAGGACGCCTCGCGGACTTGAGCTGGCTGGCCGCGGATGCGAGCAAAGGGGAAACAAAGCACCCCATGCATGCAGCCTTTTCCTGCCCAGTCCCCGCGTGTAGCGGGGCACGCCTGGCGACGCGTCCAAGTCGTCAATCAGAACACCAGAGTGGCTACGTTCAACGTGCGGACATGTCCTGCAGAGGACGAGGGACTGGTCAAACTGGCGAGTCTGGTGCAAGATTGCGCCAAGCTTAGCGTCGGTGTTGCAGCGCTTCAGGAGCTGCGCAGGACCGGCTCAGGGGAGGCGCAAGTGGCTACGGGCGACACGTCGTGGACGCTGCTGTGGTCGGGTGGGGAGCACCGGCAGCGTGTGGTGGGCTTGCTGTTGTCCCCTGCATGGGCATCGGCACTCGTCTCCTGGGAGGCGGTGTCCGACCGCCTCATCCAGGCCCGCTTTGCAGCGGACCGTGGGCAGATGATCACGAGTAGCGGCGCTCGCGGACAAGGCCAACGACAAGCGCGATCTGCTCATCGTGGCAGGTGATTTCAATGCAGCAGTGGGGAGGGACTCGGTGTCCGACCACGAATGCGTTGGCAAGCACCTGCCCCTCACGGAGCCAGCGGTGGCCAGCAGGAACGGTCGCCTGCTCCTCGACACTGCCACTGCATGCAGCCTGCGCGCTGCCAACACTCTCTACCCCCACAGGCCTGAGCACCAGTACACCCACATCAGCCCCATGGCTGTTGCACAGAGCAGACGGCATGCATGCTATGTGCGCCGCCTGCACAGCGTCAAGGACTACATCCTGGTCGCGCGCCGCCGCATGCATGCGGTGACAGACTGTAGGATGCGTAGGAGCCCAACCTGGGACAGCGATCACCGCATGGTGGTACTGTCCATGCGCCTCCGCATGCGAACCTCCCGCCATGCAGGCGGCTCTCAGCGGCGCGCATGGGACTCTTCACAACTGCGGCGCCAGGCTGTCCGTCGTGAGTTCAACCTCCAGCTGTCCGATCGCTTTGGGCTGCTGGAGGCCGTGCCGCCCGAGGGCGCTGATGCCCAGGCGGAGTACGACGCGATGGCTGCTGCCATTCGCGAGGTGGCCACCAACCACCTCGCTCGGCAGCCGCCGGCGGCGCGGCTGGCAGTTCACTCTGTCGCAGCGCACCCTCCGGCTCATGGACGCCCGGCAGCGCGCGCACTCGGCATGGCTCAAGAGCAAGTCTGCTGCTGCCAAACGAGAGCGCAACCGCGCCAACCGCGCGGCCGGCGCAGCTGTGCAGAGAGACAGGGAGAGGTGGATCGGCCAGCAGGTGGCGGAGGCGCAAGAGATGCTACGCAAGAAGAATCTGCGCCAGTTTGCGTGCGCGTGCGACAGGTTGGCGGGCCGCAGCCGCAGCCATCAGATCCCACCTGCCATGCGGGACGTCTCGGGCGCGCTGCACAGCGGTCCAGACGGGGTGCTGAAGGCCATGACAGAGTCATTCGACAAGCTATATGGCGGGGAGACCAAGCTCAGCGACGAGACCCTGAACCAGCTGGAGAACGATGTAGCGGCGTTTGAGCTCACACGCGCCACAGAGGTGGACGAGGCGCACGGGCGCCCCCCTGTCCTGGCTGAGACGGAGGCGTGTGTGCGAGCGTTGCGCTCGGCCGCCGCTCCGGGCGGTGACCAGCTGGACGCCATGCTGTTGCGGTGCCCACCTGCCATCGCATGGCTCCACCGGGTCATCATCGCCGTATGGCGGTCGGGGAGAGCCCCGAGGGAATGGAAAACTGCTATTATCACACCGTTATATAAGGGGAAGGGTCCGCGTGACTCCCCTGGTAACTACCGCGATATAAGCCTTCTCTCTATTGCCAGGAAAGTGTACGCTGCCATACTTGTGCACCGCGTCTCCTCGCAGGTTGATGGTCAGTTGCATGAGGCTCAGTGTGGTTTCAGAAAAAGCAGAGGCACTGTTGATGCGATTTTTACTCTGCGCTCGCTGAGCGCGGCACATGCCGAGTACAAACAATGCATGGCTGTGGCATTTGTCGACTATTCTAAAGCTTACGATTGCATAAACCGTGCGGCACTGTGGAGAGTCCTTAGATTATATAGTGTTCATCCGCACATTATTGATCTGTTGGAGGATCTTCACACCAACACAGCAGCTGCCGTGCGGCTGGCTGGGAAAATTGGGCACGAATTCCCCGTGTCGTCTGGTGTGCGACAGGGGTGCGTCATTGCTCCTGTGTTGTTCAATATTTTTATTGACCAAATAGTGAAAAAGGCGCTAGACATGATGCCAGAGGGGGCTGGCGTGTCAGTCGTGACCCGAGCCGGCGGCTCTGTGTTGTCGTCGTCGGTTGAGCGCATAGTAATGCTGATGTATGCCGACGATTTATGTTTGTTCTCGCATGACCCAGCTCAGTTGGCGCTTATGCTGAAAATCCTTGACAAAGTGTCCTCTAGCTTTGGCATGCAAATCAACGCCGCCAAGACAGAAGTGATGATTTTGCCAGCAGATTTTGACGCGAATCTGCCCACGTTTGCGCTGACTGGTGGTGAAGTGAAGACCGTCTCTGCATTTAAGTATCTAGGGAGTTGGATAACCCAGAGTGGTGGTGTGGAAAAGGAGATCGGTGTGCGTGTCGGTCGCGCGCTGGGCGTGTTTGCGTCTTTTGATAAGATTTGGGCCAGCAAGAAGATGCAAGTGCAGTCTAAGATGCGGGTTTACAACACTTTCGTGCTGCCCCACTTTCTGTACGGCTGCGAAACATGGGCCCCTACTAAACACAACTGACTCGATTGGAGGTTGCCCACTCTAACTGCCTTCGTCGCATCCTGGGTGTGCGCCTGGTCGACCGGCACAGATTAACTTATATTCGGCAGGCGTGCGACACTGAGCCCATTGAGAGCCTTGTGGCAAAGCGATCAATGCAGTGGCTAGGCCATGTGATGCGCATGCCGGCTTCTCGTCTTCCTCGTACGACTTTTGACTGCACAATGGATGTGGCTCGGCAGCAAGGCCGGCCTCCAGCCTCCTCCCGACACTATTTTCTTAAGCTACTGATTCAGCAGCTAGGCGAAACTAGTGGCACTCGTTCTGATTGGAAGACTTTTTCGGACACGGCGTTTGAGCGTGCTCAGGATAGGGTCGGGTGGAGAGCCGTGGTGTACGGTCCGGCAGCCCCTCAGGCGCCGGCCCCTCCACCACGGCGGTCAAGTAGATTGGCAAGCGCCACTTGACCCCCTATCCCCTAGAAGCAGTTAGGACCTATTTTGGAGGCGTCGCACAATAGCTCTCCTTTTTGCTCTGGGACTACACGTTGGCAGGCAGCCGGCTGGTGGCTACCGCCCCTCACAAGTAATTGTTAGGGCCAGAACTGGACTTGGGTCTAGGCGGTGGTACTAGGACTAGAGGTAGTCTTTGATGGAAAGCCGATGTAACTGTAACTGCTGTTTAGCCAGCGTGTTGGGCATAGGCGCTCTTTAGCAGCGACCGGCCATGTTGTTACCACGCTACGCCTGGTTGCTGCAGCCCGCTTGCGTTTGGTTGCGTGGTCAGATCAGCCTCGTCCCCGTCTGTCATACTGCTCGAGACGTTTCTGGTGCAGGTGCCCTCCAAGCACGTGGGCTTGGGGTTGCGGGCTGGGGATGACGACGTGGTTTGGTACATGAGTTTCGCTGCTGTCTGCCCTGTCGCGAAGCAGCTGTTGGCCTTCCCAGCTCTCCGTCAGCCAGCTCGCGCCTGCCCGCACTGACCAATCGTACGGCAGAAGCCACGTGATGGATGCCCATATACAAGGTGGTGCATATGCACGAGACATGTCACTCATTTTGCTCGTCATCCTCGAAAGCACAACACGACTAAAGCCTACGTGAAAAAACGAGGCCCAAAACGCGTGAGTCCACAAGGTTCACGATGGCCTGCCTGCCCCTTTTGTACCTCGTCTTTTGCATGCCTGCTTGCCTTACCCTTGTAATGCGTTCATCACGACGAGAGAAAGTTGGGTGTAGGTCAGTGATTCCCCTGCGAGCCGTATACCGCTCCGGGCCGGATTTCCCATATCCCAGAAAACCACTCCACACTTAGTGGGAGAGGGCGTGGAGTGGTGCGTTGGAAAGCTGTTGCAGAGAGCAGCACAACGGCATGCGTTGCATGAATACCCGCTGTGTATTGTGCCTGGTGTGAGCGGTCAAAGTTGCTGGAGCTGGCAAAAAACTGATTACTAAAATCCTTCCCAGGGACCACTGGTGTAGGTCCTCGAGGGTTTCAAGTCAGCGTGGCGTGCCCCAGCAGTGATGTCCCTAGCGCACCCGCATCCCCCGCATCCCCCGCAGCCCCCGCTGAGGGGGCAAACCGGAAAATTTCGGGGGAAACTGCGGGGCGAGTCGCGGGAATTTCGCTCCGAAAATTGTGAAACTCGACAATTTTCACACCTTCCGCGAAAACAACGCCTATTGCGGGGATGACTCGGCGTTCCGTCCTGGGTTGCGGGGGCAAACATGACATTCTTGGTTTCCTTAATGACACTTGTTTCAAGTCAGCGAGGCGTGCCCCCAGGACTGTCTCCCGTTGCGGTGACGAACCGGAGGAACTGCAAAGGAGAACTACCAAAACGGTTGTGAGAGCCCAAATCGGCCACCCAGCCCCTGCATGGTCCCGTCGTGACGAACCGCGGTCGATGAGGGCGGGGAATTTGGGGGAGTTATTTAAATCCCCCTCTTTTTCGTCCTGTACCTTCGGCAAGGAGGCATAGGGAGGCCCTATATAATACGATAATGGTAAGGTTAGGGTAGGGTAAGGGGTAAGGTAAGCGGATTGTAAAACTCTCATGAGCATGCCTGTCCGTTTGGCCACGAACATCGTGCGCTTTATGCACGACAACACTGGCAACTGGGATGGGCCGGCTGGTGGCGGCGTCGTGTCCGCGTCGTTCATCAACGCCAAGCCTGCCGTCGGGGGCATCGGTGTGGAGCCGCGCGGGGGCGGCGTGCTGCGTGTGCTCTTCACCGTGGCGTCTGGTGCCGTGGCAGACACTGTCGTGCGCTGGCGCTGGAAGCTGCGCCAGACGCAGGTTGCGGTCTTCGACGTGCTCAGTGACCGCGAGGAGGCGCGGCACCGGGCGCTGTGGCCCGCTTTCCTCGCCGCCAAGGCTGCGGGCAAGCGGGCGCAGTTCCACCGCGCGCGCCTCGTGGTTGACGGCGAGCGGGTGGCTGCACCTGTTTGCTAGTTGGCATCCCCTCTGGGTGTGTGTTGAAGGGGAGGTGGCGCCACGCGCGCGCAGTGGCGGGTGCGGTGTGGTCGCTGAGTAGAGTGCTGCGGCGGGTGTGCTACCAGCCCCGCTTCCAGTGGTTTGGGGGAGGGCTTTCTGGTCCCTTCATGGTTTTATACCTTGGGCCCGCCCTCTGGCCATTTGAGGGGCTGGGTGTGCAGCCTGCACAGTGGTGCTGCTTGCTTGGCGCCCGCCACCAAGTGTGGATGGCGTTACCGTGGGCTACTTGTAGCTTTGATGATGAGTTCGTTACAATCCACTTCTGGCGGTCACACGTGCGGTTCCAAAGCTCCAGTGGGACTTAGATGAAGCAGTCCTGAAGACCTGCCAACAGAAAAAGGGGGGGTGCCCCACGGCAACGCCATCCACACACGGCGGCGGGCGCCAAGCAAGCAGCACCACAGTGCAGGCTCCACACTCAACCCCTCCAGTGGATGAAGGGCGGGCCCAAGGTATAAAACCATAAAGGGACCAAAAAAAGCCCACCCTCAAAACACCGGAAGCGGAGCAGGTGCGCACACCCACCACAGCACTCTACCCAGCAGCCACAACTCATCCCGCCAGCGCACGCGTGCGGCGCTACCTCCCCTCACATAACTCGTCCCCTCAGGGATCTAGGACGCCTTGTTCAGAATGAGCTTGCCGTCCACCACTCCAACATAGGGGTGGGTCGGGCCCACCACACCCGCCCAACCTCGCGGCATCACGCCGCCCTCAGCAAAGGACGCCAGCGCGTTCCAAAGGTCCATCGTCGCCAGCGCCCCCGCCCGCTCAACCGACACCGTGCGACCAGGGGGCAGCACACCATCACGCGGACGCGTGATGCGCCACAGGTGGCGGCATCCGCGCTCCATAGCGTCCACCACGAGCGCTGCCACCACAGCCCACACACCAGCACGCACCCCAGCGGGAGGCTGCAGCAGCCACACCTGGCAGCACGTGATGACCGGCGTAGGAGCAGGGAGGGCAGCAGCAACCGCCACCACCACCGCCTCCGCCACCGCGCATCCCCAGAAGCAGTGCGCACGCCACGCCGTCGCCGGCGGCCCGTCCTCCTCACGGCACCGCCACCCGCACGGGCACTCGGGCACTCCAAGCGCAGCCTGCTTGTGAAAGCCACTCACCCACAGCCGCCAGATGGGCTCCTTGCAGGCGCTGAGGAGCGGCAGCCGCCACAGCCCTGGCACCGCCGCCTCCAGGGTGCGCAGCCCCGCGCAGACCTGAGCGTCGGTTGCACGGGGGCCTCCGCGCATCCCGCAGTCCAGCGCCAGAGCCGCCTCCACCGTGGCTGCCCGCCGCACTCGCCGCTCGTCCACAACCGCCCGCAGTTGAAGCGCCACCGCTAGCTTGCACGTCAGCTTCCCGACCACGCCCGGGCCGTGCGCAAACCCAACCCACCGGGGCTCGTCCGCGGCCCCGCCCCCCGCAGGCAGGGGAGCATGTTTGGCAGTTGCGGATCGGAGGCCAGGCCGCCCACGCTGCCATCCAGCCGGCGTGATGACACTCGGCAGCTGCCACCCGACCAGCCGCAGGATCTCCACCACAGCAGCGCGCTCGCCCGCGCGAGGGAGGGGCTGGAAGCGACGGAGCGGCCGGAGCATAGTGAGGGCAGCTCCACCAGCTGCCGCCTCGACCCAGGCTGAGGGCACTGCCGCGAGCACGACCGCCACTGCCGTGAACAGGGGGTCGAGCGTGCGCCGCACGCACAGCAGATCTGGCCCACCCCCCAGCACTGGCGGCGGCACCCCTGGGAAAAGGGCGCGGCACAGGACTGCCCTCCAGACACTGCCCCCGTCGTAGGCGCCGCACGCCAGAGCTGCGCAAAACTGCCCCAGCACGAGCGGCGCGCATTCCGGATCCGCGGCAGCGTACACCGCCAGGCATGCGTGGTCGACCGTGCGTGTGCTGCGCACCATGTCGACAGCAGCGAGCCACGCCCACAGCGCACACAGGTCTGTGACCGTCCGCATGCCGGGGAGGGCGTCGCGCACGCGGGCGAGGCCGTCCACCCGCCAGCAGGTCGCACCGGTCGAGCTGAAGAGCGCATGCCCTGCCGCATCCCCAGTGGGCTCCCGCCACTGTACCGTCCGCTGCGCAGCCGGCAGCTCCAGCTGGAGGAGGGGGTTTGCCCAGAGCCCCCCACAGCTCAGCTGTTTGCACGCGTCCCAGGATGCGCGCCACTGGCCCCAGGGCCTGCACCCCATTGAGCATGCGCCGCATCGGCCCAGCCAGCAGCGCCGCGCTCACAGCCGGTTCTACGCACTCACCAACGAGGCCGCTTGGCAGAGTGCCTGGCCCAGGCGCGAGGCCCGCCATAAGCACAAAAAGGCTCAAAAGCTCGGGTGGGCCCCCGGGCAGAGGCGGTGCACCGCCTCCACCATGAGCGGCTCCCATGCCGGCTGAGCCGGGGGCGCGGGCTGCTGTTCCGGCTGTGCCCCCCTGCCACCTCCGTCGCCCCCGCTGCCGCCACCTCCGCCGCCGTCGCCGCCACCAGCCTCGCCACCATCGCCGGCCCGTGGGGCCGACAGCAGGAGATGGGGGGCGCCAGCCGCCCACGCCCCAAACAGGCACGCGAGGTGGACTGCCCACTGCGCGTGCACAATCTCCCGCCACGCCGGCGCCCCAAAACCACCGTGCGCCGGCCGCACCAGGAAGCATCGCAGCGGGCGCGCCTGGCACCGAAGAGGCCCACCGCGGCAGCGCTGCCGGTGGGTCCGGCCCCACGCTCCTGTCCACCAGAGTAGCCGTCCACCGGGAGAGCAGCCTCTCTGCCTCCGGAGTCATGCCACAGTGCACCGCCCGGAACAGGATGCGGGAGACCCCGTACGTCGCCGCCGCGTGCCCCCTGCCAAAGACAGACATTGGGAAGCGCGCGAGCTTGGTGTACGCGGCCGCAAGCCTCTCACGGCACACCCCGGTGACGGCCTCCGGGGGCGGCAGGCCGGCAGAAACGGGCACGCCCAGCGACACGCCCGCGTCCAGCACGCGCAGCCCAGCCACCTCTGCACCCGCCAGCAAGCCCTCCCCCGCCGAACCCAGGGGCAGGATGCCGCACTTGCCGAGGTTTAGGACGAGGCCCGTCGCTCGGCCAAACACCGCCATCGCCTCCACCAGCGCAGCGACGGCAGCCGGCGCACACGACCGGAGGAGGGGCATGCAGTCGTCAGCGTACTGGGGGCAGGTCACTCTGCAGCCAGGCACGACCTCGACCCCCACCGCCGGGCAGGTGCGCAGGAAGCACGCGAGCGCATGCCCCAGGAACAGGAAGAGGGCTGGCGCAGCGGGGCAGCCCTGGCGCACGCCCGCCGCATACCGGCGCGGCTCAGAGATGAACCCGTTGACCTCGGCCGACGCGTACGTGTGCGTGAGGATGGTGCGGGTCCATGCCAGCACACCGTCACCGACGCCCACCGCCTCCATGACCGCAAGGAGGCAGCCACGGTCGATGGTGTCGTACGCCTTGCGGAAGTCGAGCAGCGCCAGCGCTGCACCCGTCGGCCCCACGCCCTCTGCCGCGTTGGCAGCCAACAGGCCAGGCAGCATCTGAGTGAGGCAGATATTGTCCGAGATGCGGCGGCCAGCGAGGAACGCAGTCTGTTCCGGCCCCACCACCGCAGCGAGCAGCGGCGTCCACCGCGTCGCCAGCACCTTGGCGAGGATGCGGTAGTCAGAGCCCAGCATGGTGAGTGGGCGGTAGTTTGCCGCATCCGCTGCATCTTTGGCCTTGTAGATGGAGGCGACAACGCCATCGAGAAACCCAGGCGGCGTCTCACCCGTAGCGCCCACCGCGGTGAAAACCGCCGCCAGAAGCACAAAGGCTGGCTCTCCCAGCTTCCGCCACACATCCACTGGGATGCCATCCGGGCCTGGGGCGGTGCCAGGCTTGGAGTGAGTGGCCGCCGCCCGCACCTCGGCGGGCGTGACAACAGGCGCGCCCGCTGCGTCCGCCACCGCCTGCGGCACGCGCGGCGAGTGCGTACGCACCGCCCCCAGCACAGCCTCCCGATCAGCGGGGGATGGCGGTGGCGGCCGAGAGACCGCCGCCACGGCATCAGCCATGATGTCAGCCATTCCCATGCCGTCAGTGACGAGGATGCCTCGCGCATCTCTGAGGGCGGCGACGCGCCGTGCCGTCGCTGGCTTGCGGAAGGCTGCCGCCATGCCCCCGGCAACGCGCTCTCCCGGCCGCACACATGAGGGCGGGGCTGGAGCGTACCGCCGCACCGCCGCGTCCAGGCGCCGCTGCAGCGCATAGAGCCCGGCGAGCTCCGCCAGCCCATCGCGCCCCGCCTCAACGGCCGCGCGCGCTCGTTGCAGGTCTGCACGCAGCCGGGCCACCTCCACCGACACAGCATCTCGACGCCGACCCAGGTCGCAGTCGAGGCGGCGGGCCTCGCGAGCCAGGCGCGGCTTGAAAGCCTGCCACCACCGCATAAGCTCCGTGTGGCCATGGGTGGGTGCCCCCGCTGCCTCCCGACCAAACCATGCCCTGAACCCATCGGCCAGGTCACGATCAGCCCAGAAATGGGCTCGCACACGCGGTCGCCCCGGCCCGCGCGCCTCTGGCACCAGGGGGGAGAGGTGCATTGCCACAACGCGGTGATCCGACCCGCCCGACTCCCTCGCGTCGCACCCGAGGACGCGTGGCACGAGGGCCGTCGACACGTAGAGGCGGTCGAGCCGCGCCTGTGCATTATACGCACTGAAGGTGTACCCCCTCTGCATGGGGTGGACGAGGCGGTACGCGTCACGGAGCGGGGAGTCCTCCACCAGCGCTGCCATCGCCGCCGCCGGGGCGCAGTCGCGCCACTCAGGGGCCCCTCAGAGCGGGCGCGGTCACGTGGGCTCTCGACACAGTTGAAATCGCCTGCGAGCACGAGGTGTGTATGGCCAGCAGCAAGCGGTCGGATGCGCTCCTCGATGAACGCCGCCTGCACCGCTGGCCGGTTCGGCTGCGAGGCCGGAAGGTACGCGTTGACGAGGCGCAGCCGCCCAGCTCCCCCACCTCCAGCTCCCCCACCCCCACCACCCGCGCCCCCACCACCCCACGTGATATCCATCACCATCAGCCGGCCGTCGCCATCCGCCTGGACGAACGGTTGGAGCACTGCCACGAGGTCCGACCGCACGAGGATGGCGACACCAGCCAAGGTCCCCGCGCCGCCCCCCCAGAAGGTGTAGGACTCAGTCCCCAGGTGGTAGGCACAGCCGGACGCGTACCGGTCGACGCCATCCATCCTCGCGACGTCATCAGCTGCAATATGCACCTCCTGGAGGCACACCACATCGAGGCGGCGGTCGTGCGCCCAGACGCGCATGAGATCCACCAGCTTGGGCCCCTCTCGCAGGCCGCGCACGTTGTGCGTGCCCAACCGGAGGCCGGGGGCAAAGCGGCCTCCGCGCGCAGGCTGTCCAGCAGGTGGCGTCATCCGTGCACGATGAACGGGTGGCCATCTGGCAGGGGGTTACCCAGGCGCCAGTCGTCCGGCAGCGCCGGCATCACGGGGCAGCCCGCCGCATTGAGGATGTTTCTGACATGGTCCATCGGCCAGTCGTGATGCCCGCCCCGCTTGCTCACGACGGGGGTCTGGACAGTGTATCCGTTGAGGATGTCCATGATCCACTCCTTCGCTGCGTCGGCTGTCGGGAAGCTCACGCAGTGGATGGCGTCCCTGAGTCCGCTGGTGACCCCGGGGTTGTCGACGGGCCCAATGCACGGTCCGCCCCGCGCGTACGCAAAGGCATGAACCTTGCCGCGGACCCATCCACCACCATCCTCTCCACGACCAGTGGCCCCACCAGTAGTGGCCAGGGCCTGCGTCTGCCCGCCCCCTCCACCCGCACCCGCTCCTCCAGCTCCCCCACCACCAACAGCTTCTGCAGCCCCCGCGCCCCCACCCGCCGCGGCCGGAGCAGCAGCAGGCATGGCGACACCACCCTCATCACCACCAGTCCTACGGCGTGCCATGCGCCGCCCCTCCTCGCCGTCCTCTGCCGCCTCAGGCGCCGCCTCGCCGCGTCGCGGCTCAGGCTGGCGGAGGCCCACGGGGGTGCCGAGCGGGGCATCGTCAGCGGCATCGAGCTCCTCATCACCCCCCGCACGCTTGCGCCCAGCCGACTGGGTGGCGTCGAGCATGCGCTCCTCACGGTCACGGTCGGCCTGCAGGGCCTCCTTGCCCACAGCTGCCGCAGCTGCGCCCACAGCTGCCGCAGCTGCTGTAGCCTTCTGCCGGTCCTCGAAGGCGCGCCTCTCCGCAAGGAGCTGGTCCACTTGCACTCTCTTCTGGCGCTCTGCTGCGAGCGCACGCTCGCGGAGCGCTAAGTTGGCCGCACGCTCGTCCGAGGGGCCTGCCGCCGCCGCAGCAGCAGCAGCAGCAGCCGCAATAGCAGCCTCAGCAGAACCACCACCGCCAGGCCCGGCACCGTCCTCATCGTCATCACCGTCACCGGCACCGTGACCGTACGAGTCGTGGTCCTCATCGTCCGCACCCTCCTCGATGGTGCCCAGCTGGTGCTGCACCCCAGGCCCCGCATGCAGCCCCTGGACAGCCGCGGCATAGGACGGTAGCTTGACCTTTTGTGGGCCTTGAGCCTTGTTTCTCTAAGTCCCACTGGAGCTTTGGAACCGTACGTGTGACCGCCAGAAGTGGATTGTAACCAAACATCATCAACAACAAAAAAAATCTAAGGGCAGGTGATGTATTTAATTAGTGTCACCCTCCCACACTTGATAAAACGTTTTATGCACACTCCCCACAAGCCCTCTCTGGTCTGGTTGCGATGCGCGCCTGCATGCCATCGTCGCTTGCTGTTGTTGGAGGCAGGCAGATCACGCCCTCGGGCACGATAATCACGCCCTGCTCTCGGCCCACCCTCGGCCGCCGTGCCACGTGCACGTCAGTTTGCTCTGCCAGCAGCTCAGACAAGCCTCGCAACGCTGCCTCCGCGCCCGCTTCCAAGGCGTCGTCCTCTGGGACGAAGGGCACGAGGGTACCTCGAGCGAACACACCTGAGCCTCCAGCAGTAGTATTGGGGCCACCCCTGCAGGGGCCCTTCGCTGACGTGGGCGACCCCAGCGACCCCCAGACCAGCCGCAGCAGCAGTGAGTTGATGAATCAGTCTTCTGGACTTTGCCTGCACCATGTTCACACACCGGCCATGCATCCCATGCTCAACACGCATGCACACACACGCACGCATGCATCTGTGTCCCGCCCACCCGCCCACCTACCCAAGGCGGCTACTGGGAGCTCATAAACCCTGGCAGCTGGGAGCAGAATGGGCCGGAGCCGTTTGGCGGGCGAGCACGCTCCGCGTCGGACGCTAACGTGCTGCGCCGCAAGGGCCACCTGAAGGAGCAGGACATGCTCATCGACCACATGCGCCGCATGCACGAGACGCACACGTGCGAGGAGGTGGGAGGGCACCTCCCAGTGGCACGGCTGCGCCGACACGCAGGGAGCTGCCGCAGCCTGACGCGCCCCGCTGTGCTTCAAACGTGCCTGCCTCCCACCCACCACCCACCCCACCTGCAGGTGATGACCAAGATGGAGCGGTGGATCGCGGAGCACCGGCGCGACTCAAAGCGCTCGCGCCTCAAGCGCCTGCTGCCCTCGATCGGAAACTTCTTCCTGCCGCTGCGGCTCGTCGACGCGTTCCATGTGAGGACAGGGCGGGCACGCGTGTTGTGTGGGCGCGCGCACGCACCATGGGCGCCACTGTCCACCTCCCCGTCCACCCGCCTCCCTCTCCGACCCTCCCACCCGTGCGTGTGGTCCCTACTTGCCTCGCGTTTCTGTTTCCCCATGTGCACTCACCTACTTCAGCAAGCGTTTGCTGCCGCTGCGGTAGGGGACCTGGGGGGTGCGCCCACGCTCTTAACAGAGTTGGGGTTCCCTACCACCAACAGCCAGCCATCTCGTCAAGGTGCTCGGGCCATACGCGCCGAGCACGGTCGTATACGCCTTTCTAGAGGTGTCCCTGACTGCAACATCCATCATCATCACTTGTGATGCTGATGATTGCCCACAGGAGTACGACGACGTGTTTGCGCTCTCGCGACGCCGCTACATCCACCCCTCCCATGTTTCACACGCACCAATGTTTCACAGTTTTTGTATGTACGCTCCCAGTTCCCGGTTCAGGGCCCCAAGGCGTGGATCAAGGCACTCCTAAACCCTAAAACCTTAACCCTAAACCCTAAAACCTAAACTAGAGCGCCAGCCCGCCGCCACCCACCCACCCATGTACGCCTCCCTCTCACACGCTCATCCGTGCGTATGATCCTAACTTTCGATCCTTACTTGTGATCCTTACTTGTGATCATTACTTGTGATCCCACAGGAGTACGACAACGTGTTTGCGCTCTCGCGACGCCGCTACATCCACCCCAACTTTGCGGAGCTGCGCCACATCCTCAACATCGCACAGGTGTGTGTGTGTGTGTGTGTGTGCGTGTGTGTTTGCGTGTGTGTGTGCGTGTGTGTGTGTGTGTGTGTGTGTGTGTGTGTCACACCCTGCTGTGTGTGTGGGGGGAGTGTGAGCGTGTGCGTGCGTGCGTGTGTGTGTGTGTGTGTGTGTGTGTGTCACACCCTGCAATGTGTGTGGGGGGAGTGTGGGCGTGTGCATGCATGCGTGTGTGTAGGGCACGGCAGTATACCGTTTACGTGGGCCCGTGAACCGTATAATACCGTATAACGTATAGCGTAGGGGTCCCTATACAATGGTATACGTGTATCCTTGATTCCTTGGTCCGATTGAGACGGGAACGGTTGATTCGGATGCCTGACATGATGGGCATCACAAATCCACTCTAACAAGCTGACTTTGCTAGGTTTGGTTTAGAGGAAACACATAACTAGGTTTTTCTCACTGCATGGCGGCCGGAGCGTCCCTGCGCCCCATGCAAAAATCACATTCTTTCCTCCACCCCATGTTGCATCCAAGCATTCTTCTGGATAGCCCTTGTCATTAGCTGTCCAATGCAAGTCGAATCGTAATAATTCGTACACTTTCAAGGGTGTTGGAGCCTTTATGCCTTTTACTTGCCCTGCGAAAATTGCTGTATACGGTATACATCCCGCCGTACACGGTATTTAAACCGTAACGGTATACATACGGTACCGTACAGGGCCTGTGCATGGGGGGGGGGGTCGAAAAATGATTGTATAATCGCTTCGCGGGGGTCATTTTCCGTTGATTTCGGTCGATTTGATGCCCCAAATCACGACTTTAGCTAGATTTTAATCGTTTCAGCTTCGTGGGGGAGTCCTAAACAATACTTACTCGCGAAGGCACAGGCCCTGTACGGTATACACGGTATACGTATACCGTGCCGCGCCCTATGTTTGTGTGTGTGTGTGTGTCAGTGATGCAGAAAGTTGTCGGCGTGATGGCGGTCTTGCGGTGCGGAACCCGTCCCGCAGGGCCGCTTTGGAGCGATTTGGGTCGATCTAGTCGATCTAGTGACGTGACGGTGTGAAGTCGTAAATTCACACTTTTCACACAACAACGCGTCGCGCGCCGCGCCCCGGCGTGACGCGGAGGTCCCGCCGGACGACCCTCGCGTGACGCATGCGTGCGCGTCACGCCTTTCTGCACCGCTGGCGTGGCATTCAGTGTACAGCACCACACCAATGCCCCCGCGGGACAGACGTGTGAGCATGCACAGTCTGCGCGTGCGTGTGTGTGCCTGTGCGTGCGTGTTTGTGCGTGCACGCGTGTGTTAGTGTGTGTGAGTGTGCATGTGTGTGCCTGCGCGTGCGTGTTTGTGCGTGCACTCGTGTGTTTGTGTGTGTGAGTGTGCATGCGTGTGCATGTGCGTGCGCATGCACGCGTTTGTGTGGGCGAGCGGGCTGTTGGAGTCTGGGAGCCGTATGCCATGGCACGTTCTCCGCTTTGCGCTGAGGGGACCCCCAAACCCAAACCCCCTAACCCCAAGGCGCACGCATCTGCCGAGACGATGAAGCTCGTAACGTTCGATGCTGACGGCACGCCCAACCCCGAACCCTAAACCCCAACCCTAAACCCCAAACCCTTGCCCCTAAACTCTTAACCCCAAACCCTGAACCCTAAACCGTTGGCCCCAAGGTGCACGCTTCTGCCAAGGCGATGGAGCTCATCACGCTGTACGCAGACGGCACGCCAAACCCCACACCCTAAACCGCAAACCCTGAGCCCTACCCCCTTGGCCCCAACGTGCACGCATTCACCGAGACGATGATGCTCATTGCGCTCGATGCTCACGGCGCGCAGACCCCAAACCGTGAACCTTCAACCCCAAACCCTAAACCGTTGACCCCAAGGTGCACGCATCCGCCGAGGCGATGATGCTCATTACGCTCGATGCTGACGGCGCGCATGATGATGATAAATGTTACAGTCATTACAGTCAGTTACAGCGCTGAACCCTTAACCCCAACCGCAACCCTGAACCCCAACGCCCACCCCGCCCCCGCACCCTCACCCCTCCCAAAAGGTGCATGCATCTGCCGAGACCATGAAGCTCGCCACCTTCGACGCCGGCGGCGTTGAACCCTAAACCCCAACCCAAACCCAAACCCTAAACCCCAACCCCGACCCCAACCCCGCACCTCAAGTAACAAGTAACACGGGGTTTCCAGCTAAGCAGGCTACTCTTCTACTAGAGACACCCGCCGATACTCCAGCACACTTGAGTACTAGAGTACCGCCGGCTCCCGGCCGATAGACTACCGCTCCCGCCGGCTAGACTACCCCAAACAGCGGTCTCTGAGAGACATGTCTGGCAAGGAGCATATAGGAAAGGACCTTCCTCAGGGTCACAGTAGTGGCCTTGTGGCCAGTCAAGCCGGCAGAGCCGACTGGCGCTGACTGGAACGGTCCCCGCCTGGCAGTGCATGGCTGTCCAGCTCTCGTTTGCATGGGGCTCAGCCGGCGCCCCATGCCTCATGCATGGCCAGGTCCCACCCTCCAGGGGGGCATGGACGACAGAGTTGTCATGGAGGCTGCCTGAAGACCTTCCAACGCCAGTCACCGGCAGACGAGCGCCCCCGAGGGTGAGCGCGGTGACGAACGCTGCGAATGGTGAAGCGGATATACTCTGTGTTGCCTCGGCGGTCAACAACCCGCACCTCACGCCTCCCAAAAGGTGCACGCCTCTGCCGAGACGATGAAGCTCATCACCTTTGACGCCGACTGCTGGCTGTACGCTGATGGCAAGCCAAACCTCAAACTGTGAACTCTAAACCCCAGAGCGCATCACATTCGACGTCGACGGAACGCTGCACGCGGACGGCAAACCCTCAACCCTAAACCCCAAACCCTTAACCCTAAACCCTCCCCCACACCCACCTCCCCACCCCAAAAGGTGCACGCCTCTGCCGAGACCATGAAGCTCATTACGTCTGATGCCGACGGCATGCTGTACGATGCCAACCTTTTAACCGCTGACATCTTTAGACAGTTTAGTGTTCGAACACGAAACCATACTACCCGCCTCCCCACCCCCACCCACCCCACCCCTCCCAAAAGGTGCACGCATCTGCCGAGACAATGAAGCTTATCACGTTCGACGCAGACGGCACACTGTACGCCGATGGTTCACACTTTGACCAGGACAACCAGATGATCTCGCACCTGATCAGCCTCATGCGGAACAAGGCAAGCGGCGTGTGTGTGTGTGTGTGTGTGTGCTGCACGCCGACGGGTCACACTGTGACCAGCCAAGACAGCCAGATGATCTCTCTCCTCAGCAACTATGTCGTGTGTGCTATGCACCATCCGCATGTGCATATGAGCGGCGTCCACCCGGTATTATAGATAGAGCTGACAGCAGGTGTCCAACAGATGTAAAACCCTCAACCCTAGATCGGTGCGTGCGCTGAGACTGGAGACTGGTGCCGGCCCGCCTCTTGTGCCCTGTTTCCTGTTCTGCGTGCGCAGGTGCAGGTTGCGATCGTGACCGCGAAACCCTTAACCCTAAACCCTAAACTTTAAGCCTAAGCCCTGAAACCCAAACCCTGAACCGCCAGGCGACGGTGGCAGCGGGCAGGGCTGCAGCCCTTAATAACCCTTAATAACCCTTAATAACCCTGCATAACCCCTAATCACCCTGAACCCCGCACCCACTGCCAAATGACCCGCATTTTGTGCCCTGTTTTGTGTTCTGCGTGCACAGGTTCAGTTCGCGATCGTGACCGCGGCCGGGCAGGGCCACCATCAACCCTCAACCCCAATCGGCGTGCGCGCTGATGATGGATGTTGCAGATGATGGATGGCTGGTGCCTTGTGTGCTTTCTTACTTTCTGTCTGTGTGCGCAGGTCCAGGTCGCGATCGTGACCGCCTGCCGGCTACCCCTTACCCCGTAACCCTAGATCAGTGCGCGCGCTAAGACTGGACACTGATGCCGGCCCGCTTCTTGTGCCCTGTTTTGTGTTCTGCGTGCGCAGGTGCAGGTCGCGATCGTGACCGCGGCCGGCGACCCCTGGACCAACTAGACCCTTGGCCCTTGACCCTACACCCTATAGATCGGCGCGTGCGCTGATACCATTTGTGCTTTGCTTTGTGTTCCGCGTGCGCAGGTTCAGGTCGCGATCGTGACCGCCGCTGGCTACCCCGGGCAGGCGCACATGTTTGAGGGGCGGCTCGCGGGGCTGCTCGAGGCGTTCCGAGTGCTCAAGCTTCCGGCAGAGGTGGGCGTACCGTAGTGACACGCTCATTTGAGGGTGTGATCAATTGGACACCATTTTGGGGGTGGGTGGGGAGATGGGCAGGCGCACATGTTTGAGGGGCGGCTCGCGGGGCTGCTGGAGGCATTCCGAGTGCTTAAGCTGCCGGCGGAGGTGGGTCGTGGTGCTGTATTTGTTATAGACAGTGGTTTATATAGATGAGACAGTGCTGTGTTTGTTGAGCTGGGAGGGGTGGGAGGGTGGGCCAGGCAGCGGGCCAGGCGCACCCGCACTCTGCACACCTGCAAACCCGACGTCCGCAGGTCACCGACCGCTCCCACATCACGGGCGGCGAGTGCAAGTACCTGCTCTGCGCGTGACGCCCCGGAAAAAAATGAAACCCGTCAACTCTCAAGCCACAAACCCACACCCCCAAACCCTCAGGTCACCGACCGCTCCCACATCAGGGGCGGCGAGTGCAACTACCTGCTCTGCGTGTGACGCCCAGAGACAAACAAAACACGAGAAAGGCGAGAAAAACGAAACCCGGAAACTCTGATGCCGGCCACAAACCCGAACCCGCAAACCCTCAGGTCACCGACCGCTTCCACATCATGGGCGGAGAGTGCAACTACCTCATCCACGCCTTTTTGCTTGCCTTTCCTTTGTATTCTGTGTTGTTGTAAACCCCCGAAACTCCTGAAACCCCCAAACCCTCACCGACCGCTTCCACATCATGGGCGGAGAAGGCAACTACCTGCTGCGCGTGACGCGCCGCAAAACTCACAATGAACCGGAGGGGAAAACGATGAAAACGATGTTTTAAAAAAAATGACGTAAAAACGACAAACACCCCCGCTACAAATCAACAGGTGACCGACCGCTTCCACATCATGGGCGGAGAGTGCAACTACCTGCTGCGCGTGACGCCCGAGACCAAGCGCCTCGAGTTCGTCCCGGGACCCGAGTGGGAGACTCCGATCATGCACGAGTGGCGGGAGACGGACATCAAGGAGCTGCTGGACAATGCACAGGTGTGCGGTGTATGGCTTCTTTCCAGCTTCTGTCCAGCTTCTGTCCAGCTTCTGTCCAGCTTCTTAGACATCATAATAAAATTAATGTTTGTCCCGGCGCTCGAGTGCGAGTCTCCGATCATGTATGAGTGGCGGGTGACGGACATTAGGGAGCTGCTGGACCATGCACAAGTGTGGGGGTTGTAGCTTCTTTCCACCTTCTTTACAGCTTCTTTCCAGCTTCTGTCCAGCTTCTTTAACCTGATAATAAAATAATCGAGTTTGTCCAGGGGCTTGAGTGGGAGACTCCCATCATGCATGAGTGGCGGGAGACAGACATTAAGGAGCTGCTGGACAATGCACAGGTGTGGGGTGCGTGGCTTCTTTCCAGCTTCTTTTTTTACTGATCAGAAACCAAACGATTTTTTCCCGGGGCCCGAGTGCGAGACTCTGATCATGCATGAGTGGCGGGAGACGGACATTAAGGAGCTGCTGGACAATGCACAGGTGTGGGGGTGGGTTATGGGGTGGGGGGAGCGTAGGCAAGAGCGTCACAACATGCTTTTGTTCAAAAAACTGTTCAAAACATGTAAGAAGACGAAAATATTTAAGAACTCAGTTGAATTATTTCACGCCCTTGATGATGATGGATTTTACAGTCGTGTGTGACGAGCCTACCGGCTATGGTATTCGACCTTGCTCGGCATATAACGCCCGAGCGCTACAGACGGGTGGCTGGCTACTGGTGGTGGGGGGCTAGTGGGTCCGGGCTGGACCTAGACAGGGCACTCGGCCCCCAGATCTGAGACCTCCCCGTGGGGGCACGGCCGGGGTTCACAAGCCCACGGGGTCGTTTCCCCTAGACCTCCACCGTAGCGGCAGCAGAGGCTACTGATCATTGTGCCCTTGTTTTATTCTTCTCGGGAGATAGGTTCAACTGGCGAACACAGCTGACGCCCGACAGGTCATGCTGGAGGAGCTTGTGTGTCAGGGTGAAAGTACCTCGCTCGGTACAACTGACACCAGACAACTGCCACCAGACAACTGAAAAACAAAACTGATGAACACAACTGACAAATATAACTGACGCCCGACAGGTCATGCTGGAGGAGAGCGCCAAGGCGCACAAGCTTGAGGTGAAGGTCCCTCTCGCGGTACAACTTACACCTGACACCAGACACCAGACAACTGCCACCAGACAACTGACAAACAAAACTGACAAATACAACTGACAAACACAACTGACGCCCGACAGGTCATGCTGGAGGAGAGCGCCAAGGCGCACAAGCTCGAGGTGAAGGTCATCAAGAAGGCGCGGTCGTGCGGCATCGTGCCCACGCAGCCCACGATCTATGAGGTGTGTGTTTTGGGTGTGTGTTGTGTGTGTTGTGTGTGTGTGTGTGTCAAGAAGGCGCGGTCGTGCGGCATCGTGCCCACTCGGCCCACGATCTATGAGGTGTGTGTGTGTGTGTGTGTCAAGAAGGCGCGGTCGTGCGGCATCGTGCCCACGCGGCCCACGATCTATGAGGTGTGTGTGTGTGTGTGTGTGTGTGTGTGTGAAGAAGGCGCGGTCGTGCGGCATCGTGCCGACACAGCCCACGATCTATGAGGTGTGTGTGTGTGTGTGTGTGTGTGTGTGTGTGTGTGAAGAAGGCGCGGTCGTGCGGCATCGTGCCCACGCAGCCCACGATCTATGAGGTGTGTGTGTGTGTGTGTGTGTCAAGAAGGCACGGCCGTGCGGCATCGTGCCGACACAGCCCACGATCTATGAGGTTTGTGGGGGGGGGGGGGCATGCATGCATAGCATGCATAGCGCATGCGTGTGTGTTGGTGTGTGCGTGTCTTCATGCAATCGCGCATGTCTCTGCGTGTCTGAGCGTGCGCGCGCGTGCATGCGTGTCCATGCTGTGCGCGTGCATGCGCGCATGTGTGCGCGAGCGTGCTGAGGCTATACCTTAGACTCAGAAAGCCCAAGCAACCGAAGCCCTCAGCCCTAATCCCCAGGTGCTCAAGGACATTGCGCTGACTGTGCACAACCAACCGGAGGTGCGCTCACAAACACACACACACACGCGCACACACACACACGCACACACACACACACACGCGCACATGCACATACACACACTCACATACGCATGCACACAGGTGCTCGAGGACATCGCGCTGACCGTCCAGAACCAGCTCGAAGCGCCGCTCCCCTTTTGCGCGTTCAACGGCGGGAACGACGTGTTTGTCGACGTCGGGAACAAGTCGATCGGGCTCGAGGCGCTGCAGCTGTACCTGGGCGCAAAGCCGTCAGAGGTGGGTGTGGTGCGGTGCGGTGCAAGGGTGTCAGAGACAGGTGCAGTGCGGTGCGGTGCGGTGTGGTGCGGTGCGGTGCGGTGCGGTGCAATGCGATAGCGGTGCGGTGCGGTGCGGTGCAATGCGATAGCGGTGCGGTGCAAGGGCGTCAGATGCGCAGAGTTGGGTACGTGGAGTGTCGTGAGGTGGGTGGTGAATGCGGTGCGGTGCGGTGCGGTGGTCGACCGGGCTCGAGGCGCTGCAGCTGCACCTAGGCGCACAGGCGTCTGAGGTGGGGGGATGGGGGGGGAGGGCAAGGGCGTCGTATATGGGTGGGTGGGGTGCAGTACGGTGCGGTGCAGTGGGTGTCTGGGTGCTCTGCGCTGCGCTGCAGCTCTACCTGGGCGTTAAGGTGTGAGAGGTGGGTGTCGTGCGGTTCGAAAGCGGTGCGGTGCAAGGGCGTCAGATGTTAGTGGGGGGGGGCGCGGTGCGGTGTAGTGGGTGGTTGGGTGGGTGGGGTGCAGCTCTGCCTGGGCGCCAAGGCGTCAGGCGTGTGCGGTGCGGTAGTTGTGGGCGCTGCCTGCTCCCACACATGCCTCATGACTGACTGGCTGCTCGGGCCATCCCTGGGGGGAGAGAGAGAGGGGGGAGGGAGGGAGGGACGGAGGGACGGAGGGACGGAGGGAATAGTTGTTTGTGTGTGAGAGAAAGGGACACAGTGTGTGCCTGCGTGAAAGGGAGGGAGGGAATGTTGTGTGTGAGAGAAAGTGGCTACCGCCCCTCACAAGTAATTGTTAGGGCCAGAACTGGACTTGGGTCTAGGCGGTGGTACTAGGACTAGAGGTAGTCTTTGCTGGAAAGCCGACGTAACTGTAATTGAGAGAAAGGGAGAGTGGGTGCGTGACAGAGAGGCGCCGACCCAACCACGTGGTTGCGACGCAGGCGGGTACCACCCGCGCCGGTGTCGCCTTCCCGTGCCGCCGTCCACCTGCCACGCTCGCCGCCCACCGCTGCTGCCCCCCCCCCCACACACACACACGTCTGCCCGCTCCGTCCCCTGTTGCGCAGACGCTGCACGTGGGCGACCGCTTCACGCTGTCTGGAAACGACTCGGCGACGCGCGACACGTGCAGCGTGCTGTGGGTCGCCAACCCCGAGGAGACTGGCTTCTTCATCAAGCTGCTGCTCAAGGACATCCGCGACAGCCGGTGGCACCCGTACATCGAGTGAACTGAACAACGAGCCGACTCGAGTGAACTGAACAACAAGCCGAGAGGAGAGGAGGAGAGAAGGGAGGAGAGAAGACGAGCGGGCAGCGCAGCGCAGCTCTAGTGGGACGCCAACCTAGCTAGAATGGGATGCTCGCTATTCCAGGCGCATCTCAGAAGATTTTTGTGCTTGCTTATGTGCTTTATTTTGTGTAACAAGGTTGCAGGCTACAGGCTTGCTATTAGCTTGCTGCTCTCCTCATCCGAGAGCACAGCCGGGCAACGGGTCATTGTCACCAGTCAGGCCAACCCAGGCATTCATTTTCAGGGGAATGATCAAGCATTCTTGCAGTAGCATCTGTCTTGTTCCTTGCACCTCTCCTTCCTTATTCCAGTTGAAGTTGTTCCATACTTTGTTCCCACTTTTTGAATGAAATTTGCATCGATCGAGCGCATCATCATATCTCGTGTGCTGGCGGAGGAGCACGCGCTCTGATTGACGCGCGCTTTCTGACATGGTCCGCGGCCACGGCCATGGACCCTCCCGCATCTCGATTGAACTAGACGAGGACGACATCTCTGCTAGTGGACACGTGTTCCTGCTGCAGTGGCTGCATGAGAAGTGGAGCACTGATGCGGCGAGAAACATCATGTGGCAGGTGGGTGACACAGAGCCCGACAGGCAGATTGGACCCGTCTCGCACCATGCGCGCCATGCATGCATGCATGGAGGGCAGCCAGGCATGCGAGCAAGGTGCAACGCAGCACGCACTGTGGGTCGAGGTAGGCTGGGCACCGCCATGATGTGTTCAACACACTCTCGCCTTGATATGCACCGCACGACTTTGCGGCATCGTGACTAGGCAGTGACGAGGATTGTCTGGGATGGTCCACAACACGCAAACGCACACACGCACTATGCACCACGTGCACGCGCACACACACCACGTGCACGCACACACACACACACACACCACGCGCACACGCACGCACAGCCCCCCCCCCCCCACACACACCACAACCACACGCACACACACACACACACACAACACACGCAACCAACCAACCAACCAACCAAGCGTTACATGAGGCCGTCCGCATGCACCGGCAATGCCTGTACTACTAACAGCAATACACCCCGGCAATTGTTACGAAGTCTGACCCGTGCACTGGGATGTCTTTCGAATAGCGGGTGACCGACCAGCGCCTGAATCGAGTGGATAGTATCCTTGGTTTGGGGGGGTCTGGGGGGGGCTGCCACTCTGGCCAACCAACTTCAACTAGGGTTGCCACTCAGGCCAACTAACTACAACTTGGGTTGCCACTCTGGCCAACCAACTTCAACTTCAATCGCAGCGTATCATCTCCCCATGGGCCGATTAATTCCTTGGGCGATAGTCGGGGTTGTCCATCGTGCAATGTGTACGTCGCCGCAACTACTAGATCCGTTCGGCCGCGGCCTACTAGACTGATTTTTCGTTGGGCAGGCCATGAGGACGTCGGATCAGCTCCTTGGACCGATGAACTCGATGGGCGACGGACGAAGGCAGGCGGGCCTGGGATAGGGGCTCGGTAGACGGGAAAGGGGGGGTTGGAAGGGGCGTGGGAGGGGTCAGATGAGGCATCGGGGGGGTCAGGTGAGGCATCAGGGGTATCGGAGGAGACGTGGGAAGGATCAGGGGAGGCATGGGAGGGATCAGGGGGGGCGTGGGGGGATCAAAGGAGGCGTGGGAGGGATCGGAGGAGGCGTGAGAGGCGAGGGGGGAGAGGGAGGGGGGTTGGGATGGGTCAGAGGCGTGGGAGGCAAGGGGGGAGTGCGCGTGCGCGTGCGCGTGTGCGCTCACGGATGGGGGGGGGGAGGAGGGAGTGCCAGCCTGGATTGCCAGCATGGGGTCAGCGTGCGCGGGGGGGCTGGGGAGGTGCATGGGGCGGGGGTGCATGGGCCTGCATGGCGCGCACATGAGACGGCGAGCTCCATGTGGGGGTGAAAGCGTGGGTGGATGGTCGACTGTGGGTGGGTGACGGTGGGGAAGAGTTGGACTGTGTAGTTTGGAGCGTGTCAGGGGGAGTGAAGGGTGCTGAAGGGGGGATCATGGCAATGTGAGGTTCTCTGTGGTGCATGGTGTCGTGGCGCCGCAGTGGGTCGCGGCCAAGAATCTGCTCGGCGTCAGGCGGTGGCGGGGCGGTCCATGATGCGGTCGACAGTCTGCCGAGGAGCTGTTCGGCGCTGGCGACACACACGCACACACACACACACACACACACACGCACGCACGCCGTGCAGTTCCTTGTGTTTTACGGGTTGCTGCTGTGCGGCTTTCTCTTTCTCTGGATGATGATTCGGAGCACGGGGCAGATGCGCAGCAAGCTCAAGGAGGTGCGACGAAACGTGGCCGAGCTAGTGCGGCAGCAGCGGGAACAACCGTTCGACCTGGACGCGTACAACAAGACGACTGCAGGTGAGCAACCCACAAGCCCCAAACAAACCGAGGCATCACCTCCTGCAGAAGCATGTACAGTGGCGGAAATGGAGGCGGCACCCCTGAGGGCCCGTCGCAGCAGCAAGGATACGATGCTCTCGCTAGGATGCTCACGCAGGGGCAGCACCCGCAGCCGAACATGGGCCAGGGCCAGCAGCAGCAGCAACAGCAGCCGTGGGGCGGCATGCAGGGCAACCACATGCAGCAGCCCCCCAACATGCCAGCCTCAATGCCGCAGGGCGCGGACGGTGTGTCCGGATCCCTGGCGTCCTGTGCAGGAGTGAGTCAGTCACCTAGCGCCCCTCCCAGAGCTAGAGCGCCAAAGCCAGTCCTCTCGCATGCCGCCCTCGCCACGACCCTTGCCCTGCCTTGCACCGCCCGCCTGCGCAGGGTACATGTGAGGAGGGCACGGCAGCGGCAGCGACACGGCAGCAGCAGAGCCACGGCAGAGGCACAGCAGAGGCAGCGGCAACGGCAGCGGGAGTGGCTCTTCCTCGAGGAGCAGGATGGAACTAGGTAGTGACGAAGGTCTGGGACAGAGTTTGGGTTTTTTGTTTGTGATTACCACGCGTCAGCTGGCGTGGAGGTGGATACTGATGCTCAAGAGTCCGTCGCCTGCTCGCTGGTGGTGGTGACAAGCTGGAAGCTGGGGGGCTACAGCAAGCACCTCCAGCTTGTGTGCGCAAGGGTTGCGGGTTGCGATCGCCGCACTCTCCATCCACGCCCTCTTGCATGCGGCAGCCAGCCGCTCAGGCACGGTAACGTCTGTATGCTGATCGTCGAGTCAGAGCACGCACTGCAACAGTGGCTGTGACGCCTGCTTAAGAAGCGCGGCTGTGAATTATCCGTAGGCGTGTCCTAGCATTGCAAGCGCTTGTGTGAGCCAGGTTGATTCTGAAGTCGCGCGGTGCGGCCGCAGGAGCAACCACGTTTGCGTGGCGACTGAATGGGTGCTTACGAATGCAGTTACAAATGCGGCGGGGCGAGGTACACGCAACGCCTCTCGCAACACCCGCGACAAAAGCTGCAATTGTGCACGCGATGGCAAATGTGCACGTCTCTACATATCCCCCTTACGCAGCAATCAGCTCCCCCCCTCCCCCCCCGTGCACACACACGCACACACATCAAGGCCGCCTTCTTCTCTGAAGCCACCTGGAACTCAAGAGGCCGCCAGCAGGTTCACCCTCAGCTTGTTCTCGGCCTCGTAAAAGACGCCCGCCTGCGCGCGGCCGCGAGCACGTGTTGCGCGTGTGGGCGTGCGTGTGCCGCGCACGTCACGCGCTCGCAGAGCGCGTGGGAGCGGCGTGTAAGCAGGAGGGCCAGCGTGCGCGGGGTGGGGAGGCACCCACTGGCCACTCCTGGCACTTGCCTGACGTGCAGGGCATGGCCACCAGCACCAGCACCCACACCCACACACGCACACGCCCCCCCCCTTCCCCGTCTTCCATCCCTACCTCCCCGCCCCCTCCCGAGCACGTGTTGTGCGTGTGGGCGAGCGTGAGTCGCGCACGTCACGCGCACGAAGAGCGCGTGGGAGCGGCGTGCAAGCAGGAGGGCCAGCGTGCGCGGGGTGAGGAGGCACCCACTGGCCACTGCTGGCACTTAGCTGACGTGCAGGGCATGGCCACCACCACAATCACCCACACCCGCCCTCCCCCCCTCCCCTTCCCCTTGAAACCTCCCTCCTTCCCCCTCCCCCTCCCCTTCCCCTTCCCCCGCACCTGTCGCACGTCGTTGAAGCGCTGCAGCGTCTTCTGCAGCCCCGTGATCCAAAAGTTGAAGTGGTCGGGCCGCTTGTGCTTCTTGTACCGGACGATGCGCGCGGACACGTTGTCTGCGACCACCACCTGCGGGGAGGGGGAGTAAACATGGTACGGAGGGGTTATGGGCGTGCGGATCGGTACCCTGCTGTGCGCTGCTGCTCACTGCTCACTGCGGCAGCACTCCCACACCGCTCGCATGCCCCATAGCCAGGTGCGTCCATCGTGCGCACACGACTGCACAGTCACCATTATCATCATTTGCAGCAGCAGCAGTAGCAGTAGCAGCAGCAGCAGCGGCGGCAGCAGCAGTAGCAGCAGCAGCAGCAGCAGCAGCAGCAGCAGCAGCAGCGTCAGCGTCAAGCAAGCACGCCGCCACGTCACTCGCCTGGTTGATGACCACGACGACCGACACGACCAGCGGGAACACGGCGTCGCTGAAGTGCTGCTGCATGACCACGAGCGGCACGTGCACGCGGCCGTCGTACAGGCGCGGCGGCTGCGGGCCGCAGCGCGACCCGCCGCGCCCGTCCACACGCACCGGCCCCGTCCCTGCCCCGCCCGCAGCTGAAGCGGGGCTGCTGCCCCGCCCAGCAACGTCCCCTCCGCCCAGGGCGGAGCCGCCCGGCCCGACGTCCCCTCCGCCCATGCCCGAGCTGTTGGGCCCGAAGTCCCCTCCGCCCATGCGCAAGCCGCCGGGCCCAAAGTCCCCTCCGTACATGCCCCCCCTGCCGGGCCCGAAGTCTCCCCCGCCCAGGCCCGAGCTGCCCGGCCCGGCGTCGCCCGCGCCGCCCAGCAGCCCCAGCAGCGCGCTGAGGTCTGCGCCGCCAGACGCCGACGCGTCCTGCAGCGCTGCCAGCAGCTCCTGCGCGATGTCGCCTCCGCCGCCTGCGTCGCCTCCGAGCAGCGACTCAGCGGCGCCGGGCGTGCCGTCTGCAAGCGGCCCCGGCAGCACGCCGTCCGCCAGCAGCGCCGACAGCGCCCCACCTGCGTCGCCGCTGCCAGAGGACGAGCCGGCCCCGCCGGCTCCCGAGTGCCATGCGGTGCCATGCGGTGCGCACGCCTGCAGCAGCGCCTGCAGGTCGCCGTTCGCCGCAGCCGCCGCCGCCACCGCCGCCGCCGCACGCGCCAGGTCGCCGCCCTCGCCGTCCCCGCTGCCGCTACCCTCCCCGCCGGAACTGCTGCCGCCCTCCCCCGCCGCTCCCCGCGCCTCCGCCTGCCGCGCCTGCGCCGCGCGCATCGCCTCGATCGTGGCGAGCGCGGCAGCAACGCCCAGCTGGCCAGGCGTGTGGACGGCGTCGCCTTCCGCGGCAGCAGCGTCCGCCACCGGCCCCGCAGCAGCAGCGTCAGCCGACGCTGACGCAGCACCGCCGCTGGGCTGCTGCTGGCTCAGCGCCGTCGTCAGCGCCGCGAGGCTGGCAGGGTCCATGCCGGCGCCGCCCCCGCCGCCGAGCAGCGCGAGCGCCGCTGCCGCCGCCGTCGGGCCGCCGGGCTGCGCCTGAGCCAGCACGGCCAGGTCTGGCAGCAGCATGCCTGGCGGCGCCAGCTGCTGCAGCATCATCGCCACCGCCAGCGCGTCGCCGCTGCCGCTACCATCGCCACCGCCGCCGCCCAGCGCACCCGCGGGCCCAGGAGGCCCCAGGGGGGCCGCAAGCAGGGGTACTGAGGGGCCAGCACCGGCAGCCCCTGCTAGTTTGTCGTCCAGCGTCCACGTTCCATTTGCGGACATCAGGATCTTGAGCCTGCCCGTCAGCATCATCTCCAGCGCCAGCAGCCGCACGTCCTGGGGTGCGAGGAGTGGTGTGTGTGTCAGTGTTTCCGTTGGCCAACACGCAACCCGAAAAAGTGCACTTTCGGGTTGGGATAGGCCAATGTGGGCTGGCGCGTCGGGTTGAGATTGCGCAAATTCCGACCCGAAAAGTGTGAAATTGACGTTTTCACACCCCTTTCGCAAGAAATCGCCTCCCTTGGGTTGAGATTGGGGAGCGAGCCGTGAGGCCCGGGTTGAGCCATCATTTCCCCAAGATCCTTAGCTGAATCACTGGTGTGTGTGTGTGTGTGGTGGGGGGGGTATATACACATAGGATGTGGGACATCATGCACCATCTTATCGAGACCACAACTACCGAAAAATTTGTCAAAATGGGGGGAGGGGTCGGTCACCTTGTTGGACACCGTCCTTGTGGCACTGCAAGGATGCACGTGCCTCCCGCGCACGGAGCAGCGCCTCCGTGCCCTGCCACCGCGTCCCCTTCAAAGGGTAGCCCTAACTTTCACACACACGCACGCGCTTGGCATTGACCACTCATACACACAAACACACACACACTCCTCGCCGCTGCGCTAAAATTCTTCCCTAAAAGGTGTGGATCCCTTCACCAGCAGCACCAGCAGCAACAACGACAATAACGACAACAACGACAACAACGACAACAACGACAACAACGACAACAACAACAACAACAACACACACACACACACACAGACCTTATAATTCTTTATGTATCGCTGGTGGCCGGTGATCCAGTGGTTGCCGCACCGCGTCTGCGACTTGTGGTCGTAGCGCAGCATCTTGACGCTGCACCGCTTCTGCGGACCGTTTCGTGGCGTCGAGTCAGTGTGTGCGCGTGGGTGGGCGGCAGGGAAGGGGAGGGCGGCAAGGCTCGGCAGCCTGCGTGCGTGCATGCCCAGCCGTGCATGCGTGGTCAGCAGCAGCAGCAGCAGCAGCGCACCTTGATGCACTCCTCGTTGATGTACAGGTCGACCTCAGCGTCAATCGGGAACTCTGTTTCTGGGAAGTTCTTCGCGACGAACGCCAGCGGCATGTGGATGCGGCCGTCGCTCAGCCGCAGGCCCTCGCCTTCAAAGGTCACCTTGAGGTTCATCGAGTCGCCCTGCCTGCGACGGGCAGCCGGCCGCGCCGGGCCCTGCCCCGCACCCGCCTGCTGCTGCCCCGTGCCCCCATCCACACCAAACGACTGTGGCCATGGCGCGTCCCCCGGCTGCGTCGCCGCACTGAGCATGCCCCCATTCTCAGGTGGTGCGAGTGCAGAGGTCGCGGGCTGGGAGCCTGTCGGCAGCAGTGCCGCGAGCGCCTCTGCCGCCGACAGCGGCGCGTCAGCGCCATGCCCACTCGCGCCTGCAGCGGCGGTGCCCAGCAGCTGCGCCACCAGGGAGGCAGGCAGCATGCCCGCCAGCGTGGCGAGTGCAGCGCGTACCTCTGCGTCTGCCTCGGCGCTCGGGCCAGTCGATGCAGACGCTACTGCTGCTCCCTGGTCTGCTCCCTGCTGCAGCAGCTGCATCAGAACGGCGTTGAGCGCAGCGCCGTGCTCCTGGCCAGCCAGCCCCAGGCCCAGGCTGTCTGCAGCAGCAGCGAGCAGGTGCAGGCCGACGCCAGGCGTGCCGGTAGGTGCATGCATGGGCATGGCTGCATGGGACGCAGACTCCCCGCCCTGGGCCGTGCCACCAGCCTGCACCTGCTGTAGTGCCGTCAGCTGCTCAGTCAGTGCCTGCAGCTGCCCCAGTGCATGCTGATGCTGCTGATGCTGCGCGTTGTCGTCGTCGAGCTTCTGTCGCTTGCTCGCGTTTTCTTCCCCATGCACGCCCTCTTCAGGCGCGCACTCGTCGCCAGAACCCGCCGCCACGGCGACGGCCTCTCGCGCAGCATCTCCCACCGCCACCTGCTGCTGCGGGTTCACGCCCTCGGGGTTGCTCTGCTCCTGCTCCATGGGCGGAGAGACGGAGATGACCGCCGATAAGGTCCCCAGCCAAGGACAAGGGGAAAATCCAGCTGGGGCAAGGGTCTCGGGAGACTATGGTTTCGCTGGCAATGAGAGGTGCAGGTGTGGGGAGCAGGTGGCGGGAGTTTCCCCCTTCAAGAATCTCCTTTCCAGGGGAAGCAGGGGGAGAGGGTCATTCCAGAATCAATTGCATGGAGGAGCGCCGCGTCGACAGAAGACCAAAAGTAACACCGCCTTGTTAACCTTCCTGGTCCCTTCATGATGATGAGAGTTTTACAATCCACTGCCGGCGGTCCTTCATGGTTTTATACCTTGGGCCTATCCTCCAGCCACTGGAGGGGTTGGGTGTGGAGCCTGCACCGTGATGCTGCTTGCTTGGTGCCCGCCACGCCGTGGTTTGGCGCTACCGTGGGCTACCTTTGTGGCTCTACCTTTCTTTGGTGGGCCTCGTGCCTGCTCTCTAAGTCCCGCTGGAGCTTTGGAACCGAACGTGTGACCGCCGGCAGTGGATTGTAAAACTCTCATCATCATCCCCACCATGCCCAGTCGCCCCTCTCATCCCTTGATGACAACGCCAAATGCGCGACCGACCGCAAACGTGATGGCCATGGAGAGGCAGCCGCCGAGGAGCACGCGCAGCCCGCCCCTCGTGATGCCTGCTCCGCCCAGCGCGCTCGCGGTGATGCCAAACATGAGGCAGCCGAGCGCGGTCGCGACCATCACGAAGTACACGCGCAGGTGGTCGGCTTGCACAAATGCGCCCGCGAGGAGGGGAATTGCCGCGCCGAGCGTGCACGCGGCCATCGACACGAGCGCTGCCTGCGCGGCGGGGGCGGGCAGCAGCAGCAGCAGCAGCAGCGTGCACGATTTGGTTGTGGTGCCCATGATGCAGGAGCGTGGGCGTGCGGTCGGTGCGAGTAGTGCACGCAGCTGTGTGCCGGTGGGGGCACGGATGAGCAGGCGCGGCGTGACGGCTACTCGGCTCACACACCCCACCCACCCACCTGCATCGGGTTGGGCAGCTCGTCGACATCGATGCCGAGCTCGTCCCGTGCGTGCGCCCTGATGACATCGTGTGCGGTCAACTCCTCGGCCACCTTCACACGCGCACGCGTGGTGGCGGGCAGGCAACAGCAGCAGCAGCAGGGTTGGTTTGTCATTGCGTAGAGGTGGGCAGCAGCAGGCACATGCGAGTCGTCGTCGGGGGGGGGGCTTCGTCGGAGCTGCTGCGGCGGGGCACGCAAGCACACACAAACACACACACACACACACACTTGGCGCGCGAGGTCTAGCGAGAGGCCTCTGTTGACATAGATCTGAGCGAGCTCCTCGAGCTCGTGCGCGCGCGCGGTCGGCCCCGCGTTCTGCATGTCCTTCTCTTTCGCGATGTCCGCCTCCTCGCAGTCTCGCTGCGACGCGACCGACACCCACTCGCCCGCAGCCATCGCCATTGTGCACGCGACCCACGCCGATATGCCCGTCAGCCGCATGAGCGCGAGCGACGACTCGGCGCCGCTCACGCCCACGATCGTGCACGCAACGCTGACCAGGCCGTCGAGCGCGCCCAGCACAAACGCGCGCAGCCACGGGCTCCGGTGGCTGCGCTCCGGGGGGGGGCACGCACGCACGGCACGCGCGCATTGCATGAGCGCATTGCATGGGCAGCATGAGCATGGAGAGCACACACCGTGTTGCGGCGTTGCGTGCTTCAAGTCCCCTCCCCCCAGCTTCACATGTGCATGCAGTGGATGTTTGTGCATCGTGCGCGTGTGAAGGCATGCATGGCATGGTGCGCCCACCTGAAGTGCGTGTGCTCGTCTACATCGTGCAGCAGGGCCTTGTCCAGCTGGGACAGCGACTCGTGGTCGCGGTGGTGGTGGTGGCCATCATGGGCCATGCTGTAGAGAACGCGAGGTGGTGATAGCAAAATGGTTGGTGTGCACGATTGGCGCGATTGGGGCTATAGCTAGAGTCGGGCTTGTAATAATCAGCAAGACATAAGAGTGTCACGACACTCTATCGCGTGTGTGGCCTCCGAGATGCAAGCCAAGTGAGGTATGGACCAAACAGGCATTGTCCACGAGTTTTCGCGGTCGATTATTGCCCCACAGTCTTCAGCCAGCGCCCTGGTCGATCCCTGGGAGCCAGCGCAACCCCACAATCAACTCCCATGGCCACAGTAATGGCCCCCGGCACCAAGGAGAGCGAGCAGGAGGCCCTGGTTCAGATGGCGCGCTCGGAGGCGCACTCGGAGGAACCGGATGTGAGCTAGTGCGCGCGCGTGTGCATGCGCCAGTGATTGCATGCGCAGGGGTGCAATGCATGCACGCGCGTGCATGGACGATGTATGATGCATGACACCGGGCCCAACCAACACCTGCAGGAGCACGAGCACACATCGCAACGGTCGCCATGGTGAGAGCAGCAGGCAGCCACCAAGCTGGTGCAGTGCATGCGCACGTGTTTGCCATGTGTGCGTCGCGGGCGGGCATGCATGCATCTGCCGCGGCAGTGCATGCACGCATGCGCATGCGTCGCACAAGTGGTGACACCTGTGCGAATTCCATGCAGGCTCCGCGCCATGATGATGGGCGCTCTCGACGGCCTGCTGTCGGTGGCGTCTGTGATGCTGGGCGTTGGCGGGGGAACTGGTGATCTGCGCTCGATGCGGCTCGCGGGGATCGCGGCCTGCCTCGCGGGCGCGCTCTCGATGTTCCTAGGCGAGTCATGGTTTGGCCCCTAGGCGCTGTGCGTGAGATTGTTGCCCTGCTGCCCCTAACCGTCCTCCCAACCCCCCCCCCCCCCCTTCTACCCACTAAAACACCTTGATCCGCGCAGCGCTGTTACTACCCACCAGCACGCGTCGTGCTGACCCCCTCGTGCATGTTGCCGTGCCGAATCCACAGGCGAGTATGCGTCTGTGTCGGCGCAGAGGGACTCGGAGGCAGCCGACATCGAAAAGGAGCGGCAGATGCAGAACGCAGGGCCGGTCGAGCGGGCGCACGAGCAGGAGGAGCTCGCTCAGATATATGTCAACAGAGGCCTCACGCCAGAGCTCGCGCGCCAGGTGGAGTTGTGTGGGGGTTGCGCGCCCCGCCGCGGTCGTTACAAAACAACGACGAAGCCTCCCCCAGCAACGCCGCTCGCGCGTGTGCCTGCTGCTGCCCCGCCGGATGGCAAACCAACCCCGCTGCTGCTGCTGCGGCTGCTGCCGCTGCGGCTGCTGCCTGCCGTTACCTCGCACGTGCGTTTCCAGGTGGCCGAGGAGTTGACCGCACACGACGTCATCCGAGCGCACGCAAGGGACGAGCTCGGCATTGACCTCGACGACATGGCCGACCCGCTGCAGGTGCGGCGACCAGTGCTTCCGCTAAGGATCATGGGGGAATGATTCCTCAACCCGGGCCTCACGGCTCACTCCCAGTGGTCCCTGGGAAGGATTTTAGTAATTAGTTTGTTGCCGGCTCTAGCAACTTTGACCGCTCATACCAGGCACAATACACAGCGGGTATTCATGCAACGCATGCCGCTGGGCTGCTCTCGGCAAAAGCTTTCCAACGCACCGTTCCACGCCCTCTCCCACCAAGTGTGTGGTGGTTTTCTGGGAAATGGGAAGTCCGGCTCGGAGCGGTATACGGCTCGCAGGGGAATCACTGCTCACTCCCCAATCTCAACCCTGCGGAGGCGATATGTTGTGCAAAGGGTGTGGAAATTGGTTTTTCACACTTTTCGGGTCAAAATTCCCGCAATCTCATCTCAACCCGACGCGCCAGCGCAAATTGGCAAATCTCAACCCGAAACTGCATCTTGTCGGGTCGAGGGTTGGTTAACGGAAACACTGGCGCTGACGCGTTGAGGTTTTGCCTCCCCACCCTCGCTCCCATCCTTCCGCTCTGCAGCCCCAGCCTGACACGTCGTTTTGACTGCGAGCCAACGCCCCCCCCCCCCCCTCATGCGTCGCTCCACTCAGGCCGGCCTCGTTGACATGGTCTCGTTTGTTCTCGGAGCAGCCATCCCGCTGCTCGTGGGCTCCTTCATCCAGGACAGCCAGTGAGTCCGGCTGTCTGGCTGCATGGCCCGATCGATCCCCTGGGCTTCCGCCTCGCCCGCGTGACACCACACACCCACACACACACTGACCGCCCCTCTCCTCCTCCCCCCGCCCCCTCCTCCAGGGCGCGGATAGTGTCGGTCGCCGCATCGGCCGTTCTCGCGTGCGCCGTGTTTGGTTTCGTTGCGTCCAAGCTGTCTGGCGTGCGCATCGCGATTGGCACGGCGCGCGTGGTCGTCGTTGGCACCGCCACGCTCGCGGCGACGTACGGCGCGGGCATCGGCTTCGCGCAGCTCGGGGCGGGGCGCTGATGGATGGAGATGGAGCGTTTGCCTGGTTTGGCCCTGTGGCCACCGCCGTAGACTGTTGGGGACGTGTGTGTGCTGGCGGTTTGTCGTGTAAGCGCTCACGTTCTGTCTCCCAGCCTCCACAGTCTCAAGTTGGAAGCTCTTTCAGGCAGATAGGTCACAGTTAGTTCACATATGGGCTCTTTGATGCACCACAACCAACCACGGCGAGACGGCGAGCGGGTGGCTGCACCTGCTTGCCAAGTTGCATCCCCTCTGGGGATGTGTTTAAAGGGGAGGTGGCGCCACACGCGCGCGGTGGCGGGTGCAGTGTGGTCGCTGAGTGGAGTGTTGCGGCGGGTGCCGTGTTTGGCCGCTTTCGGGTGGTTGGGGGTGGGCCTTCTTAGTCCCTTCATGGTCCTGGCTTTACAGCCGGTTATACCTGGGGTCTGCCTCTGGCTGCTTCAGGGTTGAGTGTGGTGCCCGGCTTGCGGTGCTGCTTGCTTGGCGCCCACCACCTAGTGTGGGTGGCGCTACTGTAGGCTACTTTTGTAGCTTGACCTTTTTGGTGGGCCCTGTGCCTGCTGTCTGATCCTGCTGGAACTTTGGAACTGATTGTGACCGCCGGCCTGTGATTGTAAAACCCTCTTGTTGAAAACCACACACAGTGACTGCTATGGTTCCGAGGAGACGGCGGTGGCGGCGGCGGCTGTGCGGGTTGCTGCAGCCGCCGTGGACGGCGTCAGCCTGCCCGTCTGCCTGGCTATGAATCTCGTGCGCTTTGTGCACGACGTCTCTGGCCGGGATAGGCCGGCTGGTGGCGGGGTCGTGTCCGCGTCGTTCCTCAACGCCAAGCCTGCCGTCGGGGGCATTGGTGTGGAGCCGCGCCGGGGCGGCGTGCTACGTGTGCTCTTTACCGTGGCGTCTGACGCTGTGGCCGACACCGTCGTGCGCTCCCGCCGCAACCTGCGCGACGTGGACCCGTCGGCTGCCGTCTTCGACGTCCTCAGTGACCGCGAGGAGGCGCAGCACCGGGCACTGTGGCCCGCTTTCCTCGCCGCCAAGGCTGCGGGGAAGCGGGCGCAGTTCCACCGCGCGCGCCTCGTCGTTGACGGCGAGCGGGTGCCTGCACCTGCTTGCTAGATGGCATTTCCTCTGGGGGTGTTTTTGAAGGGGAGGTGGCGCCACACGCGTGCGGTGGCGGGTGCGGTGTGGTCGCTGAGTAGAGTGCTGCGGCGGGTGTGCTACTAGCCCCGCTTCCGGTGGTCTGGGGGAGGGCTTTTTGGTCCCTTCATGGTTTTATACCTTGGGTCCGCCCTCTGGCCATTTGAGGGGCTGGGTGTGCAGCCTGCACAGTGGTGCTGCTTGCTTGGCGCCCGCCACCAAGTGTGGATGGCGTTACCGTGGGCTACTTGTAGCTTGACCTTTTGTGGGCCTCGAGCCTTGATTCTCTAAGTCCCACTGGAGCTTTGGAACCGTACGTGTGACCGCCAGAAGTGGATTGTAAAACTCTCTCATCATCATCACACACGTGGCACAGTGAGGTGGCCACCCGATCACCCTGAACTCGCAGATCTCTCCTCCCCTCACCTCCCCTGCCAGCCAACCCCCTCTGCCGATGGCCCCTCAATTTTTAAAATTCGTGGCAGCACGTCCAAGGCCTGAGATTGGGAGTCCTGGGAGTTCTGGGAGGCTGGCTGACACACATTGAAGTGGTGTGTACCGTCACGATCGCACATTGCAGTTCCTCCCCTCTCGCAGCCACTACAAACCCACAACATGGCCCTCCGCAGCACCATGAACACTCGCTCCGTGCAGATGCGCCCTGCCCGCATCTCACGCGTCGCAGCGGTCAAGCCCGTGGCTGCCCTGAACGTGAAGCACGCTGCTGCCTTCGCGGCTGTCGCTGCTGTTGTCGCTACCGTGGCCGCGCCGGTGAGTAGACTTCGAGAGAGAGCAGGGGGGATAGCATCTCCTCCAACCATGGGAGCACTGATCGCCACATACAAGCGCCCTGTTCCAGTGAGCCATCATTTTAGTAAGTTGGCCCTGCGTGCATCCATGCGCCCCGATCTAACGGTCACGGGTCGGGTGGTGGGGTCCGCATGCCTTCTTTCATGTCTCATTTTGGTGGGCCTCCATGCACGCGCCTCCTGACGGTCGCATGCTTTGTAGGCGGAGGCGAGCCAGGTGGTGTCCTCGATCGCCTCTGCTGCTGAGGGCTACCCCTTCGTGCCCCCGTCGTGGGCGCCTTCCGTCCTCGTGCCGCTCACCGGCCTGGTGCTGCCGGGGGTGGTCATGGCCTCCCTGTTCGTCTACATCGAGGTGAGGTTTGCGATCAGGCATCAGCGGGCGTGGTGGCGACCGTGTGCAGACAGAGGAAGGGCTTGCGCAATGTGGCGCCCATGCACAGGCTGGCAGCCCATGGGGTATGCATGGGGTCGACAGTGCGGGGTCGACAGTGAGGAAGAGAGTGGAGCACACATGCTGCTGTGCTCAATCATGCAGCCTGCTGCCATTTCATTCCATGCTGCCGTACGATGGGTTTCCTGCGCATGTACACCACGCACGCCCACCTCGCACGCATGTACACACACACACGCTCTCTTGTGCGCGTACTCACACGCGGCCACCACCCCCTGCCCTTTTCGGACCGAGCAGAAGGACGCGTAAGCCACGGCCGAGCGCCCCGAGCGACTTGAGGACTGTGTAGCTGAGAGATGGACTGATGAGGAGGACCACGGCCGCTGTGGCTGGCTGGCCGGCCAGTGCTGATTAGATGCGGTTACGTGGAGATGAGCAGAGCGTTGGCTGTCGAGCGCGACGTATGCTCGTCTGGCGGCGTTGAGGTTGATTGCGGAGCACACACGCATGGCGCGTGATCCTTGACTGTGGGCTCGTGTCTCTTGGCTGTAGGCTGCCGCCCCCTTGATTAGCAAGGAGGAGGCACATGCAGCAGTGGTGCGGCTTGGTCAAGACTGTAACGCTGCTAGCGTGAACGCTTCCCTCGCACTTGTCACGGCATGCCTCGTCTCCCGTATTCCCCCGCACCTGTTGAGAGGGTTGGGTTGGTCCGACCCCTGCTCACGCACACCACTACGCCTGCCTTTCCCCAACCCTTCTTCACGACTTGGGACTTCATTACTTTCGATGGCTGGGAAGACACACACTTGGCTTGAGCGTCTACAGATCTGTCGCATCTTGCCTAATCAGTAACATTAGAGGTTTGGGAGACGAGGTCGTGGTGCCCCCACAGCTACACACCGCCCAACGGCGGGCTAAGAGTCGCGCGCGAGCAACCCCTGCCATCGCTGATATTGTTCACAACCGCGTGGTCTGGAGGGCAGTGCGAGAAGCCCGGTGTGTGGGGGGGGGGAGTGGCATCCCGTCCGCTTGTAGCGGGCACGGGCACGCAGATATAATCTTGTCGGTGGTTGCTTAAAAAAAACTACAGCGGTGAAAGGCATCCGACCGCGAGCACGCGTGTGAGGAGGGGGGCAGTGCGGCATAGGCAACACCCCCAGCAGTCCCAGTAGTTACTGTGGGCCGCCCGTCACGCGTCCTCGTGATAAACTGTGAGGCATGTGAGAGGGTGGGCGTGGGCACATCCTTGCGGGGAAGTGGCACGTGAGGGCTGGCTCGGCCTGTCACATGGCAGGGGAGGGCGATGGGGTCGGCAGCGGGTGCGTCTCAACCAACTGTCTTCGTATCACAGCGCGCCTTGTGCTGTGCGCATATCCTGTTGCCTGCCGTGGAATGGGTCTCTAGTAGCTAGAGTGTGAAGGTCGCTCCCCCCTTAATCCACCCCCCCGACTTCGCTTCTTGGGACTACGGCGTGATCACCGTGCGCCCACCGCCCCACAAACTGCCCCCCTTCCCCGCCCGCCCCCCCAGCAAGGTTTCGTCGCGCGCTCAGTCCCGAGGTTGTGGTCATGTCAGCCCCTCAACACGCCTGCTGCCGCCGAGTAGGCAGAGTTGGGGTTCCCTACCACCAACAGCCAGCCATCTCAGCAAGGTGCTCGGGCCGCACGCGCCGAGCACGGCCTTTTACGCCTGTAGAGGTGTCCCTGACTGTGACATCCATCATCAGTAGGCGTGGTGGTGCCGCCGCGGCGACAGCGACGACGCGGGCGGCTTGGAGATGGCGCTCGGCGGGCGCTTGTCCATGGGCACGTGCACCGGGCCAAACGGCCACACGCCCTCCTTGGTGTGCAGCACCGCTTCGAGCTCCTCCTTCTGCCGTATCTGTCGCCCCCACATCTCGTCCAGCGCGGCAGCGTACCGCGCCTTCAGGTGCGCGCGCACGTCGGGGTCCTCCTCCCGAGCGATCTCGTACTGCGACAGCGGCCGCGGCGCGGCAGGCTTGGGCGGCGCCACCGCCGGCGGCGGCGCGAGGATGTCGTAGCTCTGCGCGTGGCCCGGCCCCGGGGGGCGCGCGGCGAGCGGCGGCGACGGCTGGTGCGCGCGTTCGCTGGCGTGCAGGATCTCGAGGACCTGAGGCGCGTGGGGCATGTAGCGCGCGGCGACCGACACTGGCGGCGGGGCCGGCACGCGCACCGGCATCCACGCAGCGAGCGGGCTGGTGACGGCGCGGTCGGCACCCGGTGACGCGGAGCCCGCCCACGGCGCGGCCGGCGGCGGCGGCCGCTGCCGCAGCGGCG
>VFSX01000298.1:0-67500 GCA_016618255.1 Chlamydomonas sp. UWO 241 | reverse complement strand
TCGACGTGCCGTTCCTGCCTCCGTGCACGCGTGCGGTGCGTACAACCACGGGGCAGTGGGTGGCTGCATACGTGGGGGCGGCCACAGCAGGCCACCGCCATCGCCTCCCCACCCACCCACACTCAACTTGTGGCAACCCTTAGTTCCTCACCGTACGTGAAGCGGTCTAGCAGGTCCATCAGCCGTTGCTGCTCTGACATTCCCGAGCACCCTCCCCCTGGATCCCCCTACATACATGTGCGAGCAACCTCCCCCTGGATCCCCCCCCTGGATCCCCCTACATACATGTGCGAGCATCCTCCCCCTGGATCCCCCCCACCACCATCCCCCACTACGTCCCCCCCTTCTCCTCCTCCCCCAGGCGGCAAATGCCACCACCCCCACCGCCGCACTGAAACGCACTCACTCACTCACCGTACGTGAATCGGTCGAGCAGGTCCATGAAAACCGCGGCTCTTCCGTGTGCGAGAACACACAACACACACACACTCACACACACACACATACATACACACACACGCACGTGTACCCCCCCCTCACACACCCTCACAACCCTTTTTCTGCAGGGCCGCTTCCGACGGCGACCTCATGTTGGTTGACGCAGGGGCAGAGTTCCGCTGCGGCACACACACGCACACACACACTGTGCACCCTTGCTGTCCCATCAGGCGGGAAAAAACACCGCCCCTTCCAGGCCCCTTCCCCCACTCCAGCACTTCCTCACCATACGTGAATCGGTCGAGCAAGTCCATGAGCGCCGCCGCGCTGATGTGCGTGAGCACCGCCTTGCACGTCGTGTTGAGCCACGACTCCATGCGCAGGCGCGGCACGCACCCGGCGACCGTGCGGTCGGCGACGCGGCACAGCGCGAGCAGCTCGGTGAGCGCCCTGGTGTAGGGTTCAGGGTTTTAGGGTTTAGGGTGGGGGACGTTTTGGGGACAGGGCTGGAGGTTACTACCTCGTAGGTTCGGGGCGTTTGGCCTACCCCCCTCCAGTGTGCCTTATAGATGTGGCAACACACCCCGCGTAGGACTTGGGCGGCAACTAGGCATTAAAACAAGTGATTCCAAGCCGCTCAATCAAGGGGGGCCAGGCCAGGCCCCCTTGACTGCCACGCAGGGAAACATGGAAACGCAGGGGGCGGGTGTGGCGGCAAGCAACCAATTCAGGAATCCCCAATGGAGGGAAATCGCAGGGTCTCGGGCGCTCACCGCGAGTAGGGTGCGCCGTCCGGGCGCACGGCGCGGCGCGTCACCCCCGCGCGCGCGGGGGCCCCGCCCGCCCCGCGCGAGGAGCTGGCACGCGGCGCGGCCCCGTCGTAGAGTCCCATGCCCTGCAGCGCCACCTCGTAGTCCGCCGGGCTGAACGGCATCTGCGGGGCGCGCGCACGCGCGGGCAGGCGCGGGATGGTGCATTTTACAGTGCGTGGGACACCTTTGATGGCGTATTAGACCGTGGGGTGTGCGCGTGTGTGCGGGGTGCGCGTGTGCACCTCGCAGTCCGCCGGGCTAAACGGCATCTGCGGGGCGTGGGCGTGCACGCGCGGGCAGGCACGGGGTGGTCGATTTTTTACAGTGCATGGGACACCTTTGATGGCGTATTAGACCGTGGGGCGTGCGCGTGTGTGCGGGGTGCGCGTGTGCACCTCGCAGTCCGCCGGGCTAAACGGCATCTGCGGGGCGCGCGCACGCGTGGGCAGGCGCGGGGTGGTCGATTTTACAGTGCGTCGGACAACTTTGACGGCGTGTTGGACCCGGTGTGTGTGCGCGCGTGCGGGGTGCGCGCGCGCCGGGCGCTCGTCCGCCGGGCTGAGCGGCACCTGCGGGGCGTGCGCGTGCGCGGGAGGCGCAGGGGTGCGCGTGTGCGGGGTGGGCAGGCAGGCAGGCAAGTGTGCCGGGTGGGTGTGCGCGCGCGTGCAGGTCGGGCGGGCAGGCACGCGTGCGGGTGGGGTGGGGGGTGGGGTAGGCACGTGTGAGTGCGCGCGTGTGGGGGCCCGGGCAGGGCGCCCAGGCTCGGGTTGTGCCTTCTGATCTACGTGGCACTGCGCGCACTGCAGTCGTGCATGCGCGGCTGCCCACCCGCGCTCCGCACGCACTGCCGTCGTCGTTGCCGGCCCCACGAGGCCGCCCCAGTTGTGCTGTGTTCAACGTGGAACTGCGCGCAGTGCAGTCGTGCATGCTCGGCTGCCCGCCTGCGCGCCGCCCGCGCTGCCGTCGCCTTCGCCGGCCCTACGAGGCCGCCCCAGCTGTGCTGTGTTCAATGTGGCTCTGCACGCACTGCAGTCGTGCATGAGCGGCTGCCCGCCCGCGCTCCGCACGCACTGCCGTCGCCTTTGCCCCCCCCCCCCCCCCACGAGGCCGCCCCAGCTGTGCTGTGTTCAACGTGGCACTGCGCGCACTGCAGTCGTGCATGCGCGGCTGCCCGCCCGCGTGCCGCACGCGCTCCCCGCCCGCGCTCTGCACACAGCGAGTCGCCTTTGCCCGCCACGAGAGAGGCCCGCAACCAGCAGCAGCCAGCCAACCAGCAGCAGCCAGCCAACCAGCCAGCCAGCCTACCAGCCAGCCAACCAGCCAACCAGCAGCAGGCGCCCCCGCCCCCCCCCGCCCCCTCCAGCCCACCTCCTTGATGAGCCCGTAGCGGTCGCTCTCAAAGTGCTCCGCGAAGAGCGCATCAAACACAAACTCGATGCGCCCCGAGCGGCTGGTCACAAGCTTGCCCAGGCACGGGAACTCGACCTGGGCGCGGGGCGGCGGGCGCGTGGGAGTCGGGAGTAGGAGGAGGAGGGGTAAATGATCAATGGGGCGAAATGTCAATTTTGAGCATGCAAGAGCTTCCCACAGCCACCATCCTGCGTGCACGTGCCACCCCTCCAGACTCAAGTTGGGCATGATATGCAGGCGGCAGTGGGTGCAGCGCGTGAAGCTTGGGAACTTGCGGTCTCCGCCTGAACATCACCGTCCCTGATCGCCAGTGTGCCCCTCTCCTGCGCGATTGGCCTGCCGGCAACGTGCCGGCAGGCAATTAGGCAGGAGGGGGCACAGCGCATCGGGGTCCCACGTCCTGTCATCGCAGACCATCCAGGTGTGGGTATGTGTGTATCAGCGGGAGCGGGAGAGCTCCCAGCCGGAGGGAGGAGTGTTCGCGGATGGCCGGCCGTAGCCGGGGCGTGGCGCCACGCCCTGGGCCGCGGCCGGTTCCTCCCATCCGGCGGCACCCCTTGCACCGGCACGGATATTTGCCGCTCCCGCTCATGCACACGTGCACACCTTGATGGCGGCGCGCGATGACAGGACGTGGGACCCCGTTGCGCAGCGCCCCCTCCTGCCTGATTGCCTGCCGCCACGCTCTGGCTACGACCACCCGCCGACACCCCTCCCTCCGGCTGGGAGCTCTCCCGCTCCTGCTGATACACACACATACACACACCTTGATGGTCCAGGATGACAGGATGTGGGACCCAGGGCCCAGGTTGCGCTGTGCCCCCTCCTGCCCGATTGCCTGTCGCCAAGCACTGGGCCGCGGCCAGCTCGCCATCTGCTGACCGACTCCCTCCGGCTGGGAGCTCTCCCGCTCCCGCTGACACACACACACAGACTCACACACACCTTGATGGTCTGTGATGACAGGATGTGTCAGGAACAGGGTCACCGCTGTTCCTGGAGCATCAACATACTGTCTTTACACGTGTCGGACACCACTCTTAGAGGTGTGAAGCCCACTCACAGTCCACACTACTCGGCAGTACTATGGCTGTCCCTGTGTCTTCCCCACAGCACGTAAGTGTGTTCCTGACACTCCCACTCAGCCGTAAGTACTCAGAGAATAAGAATGTGAGTTAGCAATGGGTGATCAGGCCGCAGATCATTCACAATCTCAAAACTCCGCACAACAAACGACACTTGGGTCTCAAACGCTCCGTCTCTCAATGCACTGGACACAGCTCAACTGAGCTCCAGTATCACACACCAGAAAACCACTGGACACAGCTCAACTGAGCTCCAGTCACACATGAGCACAAAGGAGCTCCCACTGAAGTCCTTGTCATCATCGTCATTCCCCCCTGAGCTCCCACTGGGCTCAGGTCACTGAGCTCCCACTGGGCTCAGGCTCATTGGTGAGTGTGCGCTGAACTCCACTGAGTTCCACTCCCAATCGCTGCGCATCTGAGCCTTTTGCCCCGCTGGGCTCATCACAGATTGTTGCAGCACACACGCGCCCATGCGCGCCTCATCACTGAGCTCCCACTGGGCCCAGTCTCATTGCTCATCTGAGCCTTTTGCCGCACTGGGCTCATCACAGATTGTTGCAGCACAGACGCGCCCATGCGCGCCTCATCACTGAGCTCCCACTGGGCCCAGTCTCATTGCTCATCTGAGCCTTTTGTCCCACTGGGCTCATCTCAGACAGCACACGCTCCCTGCGTGTCCATGCGAGCGCCGCCATGCGCGCCGCCCATGCGCGCTGCCCATGCGCGCTCACAGCGCGAAGTACGTCCCGATCGTCTTGTCAAACGCCACGCACGCAGCCCCGCCCACAGGCGCAGTCGCAGGGCGCTCAGCCATGCACGCCGCCGCAATGTGGCCCGGCTGCTTGCACCTGTGGCACACACCCTGGAACGGCCGGCTGCCCCCTCCCTGCTGCTGGCGCCCCGACCCCTTCTCCCAGCTTGGCTGCTTGCCCGGCCTACCGTGCACCACCGCCATGGCAGTGCCGAACTTAATCGGCCTGTCGCTCTCCTTGGCCGCCAGCTGAATGTCGGCCTCTGCCCTCGTCAGCAGCAGGTTGAGCGTCTGCAGCGAGTAGTCTGCCGTCTGCGAAGCCCGCATCGCCACCTTGAACGGCGAGTACGGCTCCGGTAGGCCGCGCAGGACCATGGACACGAGCAGCACAGGGTCGAGCTTCACTCCTGCATTGGCAAGGCGCTTGGACATCACATGCACGCGGTTGATGTACTCAGTCGCCGACTCTCCGTGCGTCAGCTCGCTGCCGATCATGTCGTCCACGAGCGACATCCGGTTGGCAGCATCGTTGGCCGTCATCATCTCAATCACGGCAGCCCACATGGAGAACGCCGTCTTCTCCTCCATCATAATCATCTGGATGCTCTCGTCTAGCGACTCCAGGATGACCAGCATAGCAGCTGCGTTGACCTCAGCGTCCATCTCAGCCTCAGCCGCAGTAGCGCGCGTGGCGCGCGTCCCTGGCTGCTTCAGGGCACCCGCGTCGCGTGCAGCACCGCCGTCATCTTGGTCTGCCACAACACCAGGTTGCCGCCCTGCTTCAGCTTAGGCTGCATGCGCGACGCCAGGCTCATCGCGGTGGTCAGCTGGTACTTCGCCCCCTTGGGCTCAGGCTCGATCCCCGCCATCTCTCTGGCGCAGAGGTTAGCGTGAGGGGCCCATAACCTGTCAGGAACAGGGTCACCGCGGTTCCTGGAGTATCAACACACTGTCTTTACACGTGTCGGACACCACTCTTAGATGTGTGAAGCCCACTCACAGTCCACACTACTCGGCAGTACTATGGCTGTCCCTGTGTCTTCCCCACAGAACATCAGAGTGTTCCTGACAGGATGTGGACCCCGTTGCGCTGTGCCCCATCCTGCCTGATTGCCTGCAGCCACGCCCCGGCTACGGCCGGCCACCCCCCCCCGACACCCCTCACTCCGGCTGGGAGCTCTCCTGCTCACTCTCATGCACACACACACACACACACACACCTTGATAGTGCGCGACGACAGGATGTGGACCCCGATGCGCTGTCCCCCCTCGTGCCCGATTGCTTGTCCCTGGGCCGCAGCCGGCTCGCCATCCGCTGACACCACTGCCCTACGTCTGGGAGCTCTGCCGCTCCCTCTCATGCACACACACACACACACACACACACACACGGACACACACACACACACACACACCTTGATAGTGCGCGACGACAGGATGTGGACCCCGATGCGCTGCAGCAGCTCTGCGAGCAGGCGCTGACCGATGCCTCGGTGCACGGCAGCCGCCTGGGAGAGCAGGCCATAGTTGGGCTGCACGACGGGTGCCTTGCCGCCTGCGGGAGAGCAGTCGCACCATCGCGGGCGGGCGGGCGGGCGGTGGGTGCCGTCGAGATTTTGTCGAGATCGAGCGAGCCCCCGGATGTTGCAGCCGAGTGTGTGTGTGTGTGTGTGTGTGTGTGTGTGTTGTGTATGTGTGTGTCCGCAGCCTGGTAGAGTGAGGTACGGCCGCGTGCAGGTGTACATGGCGGTGCACCTGCTGCTGCGCCTCACTCACCGATGAGGTACTTTGGCCTCTCCTGCGACACCGACCCGTAGCGGCCCTCCAGAAGGGCGAACGACGTGCGGACCTTCGCCTTGGCCTCCCCAACCACGGGGCCAACCTTGAAGCTGCCGAGGTTGGGCAGCAGCACGCCCTGCGCTGGCACACGCATGGGTCAACGCATGGGCGTTCGATGCATGGCATGTGTGCGGCACACCGGACAGCAGGCTGCAAGATCTATCATACAAATAATGTGCACCCTGTTTGCAGCCCATGCATGCATGCGCCCTGCCTTTTGCGTCTTCAGCGTCTCCGCTGTGAAGAAGCCCAGCTTGCCCCACAGGCTCTTGATCGACGCAGCAGTGAGCTTGTTCTTGAACGCGAACGTGCCAGCCGCCACCTCTGCCACCAGGGCGTCGGTGGTGAGCGTCGCCCGAAAGTCGAAGACGTCAACCATCTCCGTCGAGCCGCGCGCCAAGTTGCTCGCTGTGTGTTGACTTTTGTTTTTTTGACACCCTGCGCCCTGTGTTGCCCCTGAAAAAGCTCCACTACTAACCAGTGGAGGGGCGCAGGACTGCGCAAGGCGGAGGAGGGTCAGCGCGGCGAGATATTGCGATTTACACTTTCGGTGCAAGTCTGCACATTTGATTCTCAGGGGCTCCTTGAGGGCACACGGTACGACGATGGCGACCGGCATGCGCCATACGATGCATACGCTGTTCAAAACTGCCGCCGAGGCTGTGCTCCCGCCACTGTCAAAGTCTGCGTTCGCGGAGAAGGGCGTGCTGACGCCGGAGGAGTTCACTGCCACGGGCGACTACCTCGTGCGCGCATGCCCCACATGGTCATGGTGAGAGGGTGTCGCTCGTTGGTGGGGGGGCTCCGTGCGTGAAGCGCCGCATGTCTATACACATGGCATGACACACACCCATGCACACCGCGCAGGGAGGGCGGCGACGCCCGCAAGCGGCGGGTATTCTTGCCCGAGGGGAAGCAGTACCTGGTGACTCGCAACGGTGGGGCCATGCGCGCTCGCATCAGAGAGGGCATCCCATCCAGTCCTGCTAGGGTTCCCACGTCGCCGTGTTTGTGCGTGCGCAGTCCCGTGCATGCGTCGCGCCGCGGAGCTGGAGGCGTACGACCCAGAGTCGGAGTTCACGCTGGGCGGGGACGAGGAGGGCTGGACCGCGACGCACAACGACCCTGCTGGGGACAAGGCAGCTGCCGCGGCCGAGGTGGTGCCCGACATGGACGCTGCGGGAGACAAGAAGGAGGACGAGGACGACATCCCGGACATGGGGGACCTGGAGCTGGCAGCGGATGACGACGAGGTGGGGCCTGCATTGCGCGCATGGACATCTGCATGCATGCAGAAATTTGAATGGGAGGGGTGCGCACATGGTGCAGGGGTGCATGGGCGTACCTGCCAGGTGTCTGGCGTGTGAAGAGGCGTAGCTTGGAGGTGCATCATGCGCACGGGGGGGGGGGGCGGTGCAAAGGCAAAGGGCATGCCCGCGCCCGGGGAGCTTGTGGGGCACGCGTGTGCATTTGACCCGACCTTGCCGCGCCTCCACTCCCTCCACCCACTCTACCAATGACCACCACCACTGGCTCACCACCGCTGGCTCACTGGCGCTGGCTCCCTGGCGCTGGCCCTCCCTCCCTCCCTCCCTGGACAGGCTGCGCTTCCGGCCGCGGCGACCACCTCCAAGGCCGGCGGAGGCAAGTACATGAAGGTGGAGGAGCCGGAGGAGACAATTGTGCGCACGCGCACGTACGATCTGTACATGACGTACGACCAGTACTACCAGTGCCCGCGCTTCTGGCTCGTGGGGTATGACGAGTCGCGCCACCCGCTCGCACCGGACCAGGTGATGGATGCACAGCAGCTCGCACGCTTGCCTGCTGCGTGCATGTGCATGGGCCGGGGCCACTGCTGAGTGGTGGATGCACAGCAGCTCGCACGCTCGCCTGCTGCGTGCATGTGCATGGGGCGGGGGCACTGCTGAGTGATGGAGGAGGGGGCAACGCACACGGAGGGCGCTCGCTCACTCTCGAGCCCCACCCGTGCTGCATGCATGCCGCAGGTGATGGAGGATGTGAGCGAGGAGCACGCGCGCAAGACAATCACGGTCGACCCGCACCCCAACCTATCGCTGGTCGCGGCGTCGATCCACCCGTGCAAGCACGCCGAGGTCATGAAGAAGCTGGTGGACAACATCGTGGAGGGCGGAGGGTCGTTCGAGATAGAGCACTACCTATTATTGTTCCTGAAGTTCATCTCCTCGGTCGTGCCAACCATCCAGTACGACTACACGATGTCGATCGGGCAATGATTTTTTTTGATTTTTTTGTGGAAGGGGGAGGGAGGTGTGAGAGGGGAGAGGGAGAGAGGGAGGTTTGTTTGTGTGTAACCGACTTCAGAAATTCCAGGTGGGACTGACCCGCTCCCCCCACACACCACCCCCGCCTCGTGCCCTGTCGACCCACCAATCAATCCCTGGCATCGTCGCTTGTAGGAAGTGCAGTGACGTGGTCGCATTGGTCGAGACATGGATCCTTCTTGTATTGACACCTTCTGGGTCAGTGCAGGTGTCAGCAGAGCGCGAAGTCGAGCGCTGCGTGGCCCACCTGGGGCTGTGACCTGGGCCGCGTCGACCTGGGCCGCGTCGACTCTGTGCCCTAGCACGCGCTCTTGCCTAGTGTTCGCTAGTGAGTGGGAGTCACCCCTTGAACTTCACTCACTGGCTGGGGCACGCGTTGGTAGGTGCTGGAGGGTCACGCGCTGGTAGGCGCTGGCAAGCGCGGCAGGCGGCGGCAATGCGCAGAGGAACGCGGTAAAGAGAGGACCGGACCGAAGGACACTCTGTGTCACCTGGAGATCAAAGTCGAAGGCGAGAGCGCGTGCCTTTTGTGAGCGCCTTTTGCTTCGTGCGGCACTACTACCTTTCACTGCCCCAACCCTGTGGGGGCCATGATGATGGATCTTACAGTCTGTGTGACACCAGTAATGATGTATAAGACCGGTGTCGGCGCTAGCGCCCGACACCTTAAACTCAGTTTCAGTGGGAAACTGGCTGGCTACCTGGTAGGGGTGAGGGTAAACCCCCACACGCGCGCACGCACTGGACCTAGACAGGACACTGGGCCCCCAGATCCACCCTATACCACCCAGGTAGTGACAGCAACGCATTGTTGGTGTGCGCCTGTGTTCTACTACTAGTCCCGCCGCCGCCATTGGCTCCAGCAATCTCCTCCATCAGCAATCTCCTGTATGCCCGCAAGCAATCTCCTCCATGCCCGCCAGCAATCTCCTGTATGCCCGCCAGCAATCTCGTCCATGCATGGGCGCCGCCATGCGATCTCCATGCGCCGCGCCGCGCTCCATGCGCGCCAGCACCCGTACCACCCGCCTCATTCCCGTTCTTTAGCCATTCCCCGTGACACCTATGGCTGATCCTTGTTCCGCCGTCCCCTTTGGCATCTGTAACCCGTATCCTCTCCCTGTAGCCTCATTCCCCGTTCTTAACCGCCATCTCCATTATGGTGCCCGCCCGCTGGTGGGGCCTCGCCTCGCCCCATGCCGCACGGCTAGTGTATTGATTGCTGCGCCATCTATAATCTGCGCCTTGGGGCAGGGAAACCCTGCGCCACAACCTCCTCACAAAGCCTAGCCGCATGTGCCTCGCTTCCCATGTTTCTCAATTTCTCGCCATCCGCTTCCATGCTGCCGCCTGCAATCTCATCCACGCCCGCGAGCAATCTCCTCCATGCCCGCCAGCAATCTCCTCCATGCATGCACGCGCAGAGCGCCGCCATGCAACCCCCATGCGCCGCGCGCGCCGTGCGCGCGCCGCGCCCGCCAGCTCCCGTAGCCTCATTCCCCGTTCTTTACCCATGCGCCGTGACGCATTAGCCTTGTCCGCCGTCCCCTGGCATGCATAACCCGTAGCCTCATCCCCGGTAGCCGCATTCCCCGTTCTTAGCCGCCATCTCCATTATGGTGCCCGCCCGCTGGTGGGGCCTCGCCTCGCCCATGCCGCACGGCTAGTGTATTGATTGCTGCGCCATCTATAATCTGCGCCTTGGGGCAGGGAACCCCTGCGCCACAACCTCCTCACAAAGCCTAGCCGCATGTGCCTCGCTTCCCATGTTTCTCAATTTCTCGCCATCCGTCTCTCTCTTCCATCCAGGCACAGTAAACCATTAGGAGCCGCAATCTGCTTGAGTTCCGATCGTTGTGAGAGGGGGTGCATGCTCGCCGCAATTCTCGCCATCGTGCATCGTGCTCTCCATCGTACCGCTGCCCCATCTGCCACATAGCCTCGCCCCATCAGGACCAGTTCATCAGTAGCGCTGTGCGTCACAGCCGCTCAGGGTAAATTTCCAGATTTTCAGCCGCCCAGTACCAAGCGCAGTTGTCCCGGTTGTCCGCCACCGAGCGGCGCCAGGGCGGGAGCCCCTGGCGAAGAGCTTATGAACTTAACATGGTCTTAAATGCCTTTAGAGGTGTCCCTGACTCTAGTGCTCCCGGCAGTCTGTGCGTGTCTGCTGGAATCACCCACGCACACAGCCCTGCCCCAGCTGCTGCTGCCTCCAGACGCAGTGAATGATAGGCACGCACCATTGCTAGGCCCCTCAGGATCGAGCCTGGGGAGCCTGGGAGTGGGGGCCGTGGGAGGTGGGCGTTGTGTGCTGACCAGCGCCCTGGTACGTTTTTTTCTGCACTCCACACGAACGCGCGCTGCCCACCCTTGCTCCTCTCCTCTCCCACCCCAGGCACCTGTGGCATGGATGCCGGGCAGCTGCGGCATAGAGCACGCTGCGTGCAGCTGCCGTCGCACTGCTATAGCTATGGCTGCGCATTCGGCTGTCCCCCAAGTATGTGTATAGCTATGGCTGCGCATTCGGCTGTCCCCCAACCTCATTCAGCTGTCCCCCCATCCACGTCCGCCGCTTGCGCTCTGCGCAGCGAGCGCATCCCACCCCTGCTCCTCTCCAACCCCAGACATGATACCTGCCTGCCTGCCCACCTGCCCGCCTGCCTGCCCGCATATCTGATGCCAGACGCCTGATCCCACATGCCTGATGCCCGCGGTTCACTTCGAACGTCTCGAGACCAAGGGCATCGCGCTGCACATGGCGGAGAGTGTGTTCGTCGGGCCGATGCATCGGCCTGTTGCGCGCGTGTGGTCGATTTTACAGTCCGTCGGACGCCTGTGATGGCGCATTATACCCTAGGAAAGAGGCCGGCAGCTGTCAAAATTAGACCCCTAGCATGCCATCTGCCATCATGATTGCTGTGCACGCGGTGCGTGTCTCAAAACAGGCGACAAGGAAGTCAGCCAACTCGTGCCAGAACCTGGGGTTCTCCTGGCCTGGCCGAGGATTCATTAACTCCCGCATCCGCTCATCTAAATTGGCCTCCTTGGGGCGAGGGATGACCCGAAACAGGCTGTGGGCCCGCACCCGTGCCCCTCTATAGGCAGGGCACTCAAATATCATGTGTGCCTCATCCTCAAGCCCATCGATGGCTGGCCTCGTGGTTGGCCTCTGTCCCGCCACGGCGTAGCGCCCCCGCTCTATCTGCAGCTCATGGAGCCTCATCCTGAACCTAGCTAGAGCCGTGATCGGGGCAGCACTGTCCAGCCCTGAGCTCAACAGGGCCGGTGGCTCGCTGTCGCTACCCGCCCTCCACCGCATGTAGGTCAGCATCTTAAAGCCACTCCTCAGGTACATCTTGCACGGTAGTGCCGCTCAGCAGCGCCGGTGTGCTTGTCGCGGCGGCCAGCCACGCCGCGGTCGCCACGTCCAGCAGGTTGGTGATGCGTACCGGTCCCTCCTGGTCCGACGCCAGGGTGTGCCCCACAGTTCCGAGGCACACCTGCAAGCGTGCCGCCCAGCACTCCCCCCCCGCCTCCGCCAGCCCCCAGCTCTCCCGCATTGCATCTTTGAGCAGGTCACCGTCAGGCCGCCCCCGCGCCTTATCCCAAAAGCGCGTCGCCTGGCGCAGCCAATCTGCCGCCAGCGTGTGTGTGTGTTGTTTCGGGGGGAGGGGGGTTCAAGGGAGGGGCGACCGACCACAGCAGGTGGCAATGACCATGTCGATCGACAAGGTGCGTGGTCGTGGGTGGGTGAGCAGACGTAAGGGGACGGGCGAGCTCTGGTTGTGATGTTGGCAGGTGCGTACGCACGGGCTCAGCACGCTCTCTGATTCGGTGGCCTCTCCGCCAGCACCAGCGCACGTGCCGCTGACGACCCTATCCCCCCCCCCCCCAACTTCCAGACGTCGTGGCCTTTCTCACCACGGGGGGGTCTTTCTTTGGGCAATTGGCGTTGAACCTGCCTCGCGTTTCTGTTTCCCCACATGCGCTTACCTACTTCAACAAGCGTTTGCTGCCGCTGCGGTAGGGGACCTGAAGGCGCTCCCACGCTCATTACAGAGTGGGGGGTCCTTACAACCAACAGCCAGCCATCTCATTAAGGTGCTCGGACCATACGCGTCGAACATGGTCTTATACGCCTCTCGAGGTGTCCCTGACTGTAACATCCATCATCAGATTGTCAGGTCGCGCGATAGCAACGTCAAGGGCACAGGGCAGGGCAGGGGCAACGACACGGAAGAACAAGCATAGGCCGTGGCGCCAGGACCTGCGCGAGGCCAACAAGGCACTCCTTGACGTGGGTGCTGGGGAGGAAGGACCGGAGAAGGGGGGAGGTGCACGTGCCAGCGGCCGTTCGACTGCTTTGCGTTGCCAGAGCAGCTCAGCTGAGCACGCGCGGCATGTCGCACAGTGTGTGACAACCCTCGAACGAACTCCCCTCTCGCGCAGAGCGGCACAGGGTGTGCAACAGCCACCCTTGCGCATGAAAAGCAAAAAGTTAGCGCGAAGACTGGCCTGGCTCGGCCTGTCACATCTCGACCGCGCCCTACGTTTCCTGGTTCCAATTTACCCGTGCACCCGTACAGAGTTGTGCGCGAGAGCAGCGGCCTTGCCTTTCAAGACGAGCGTGCCCTCGCCCTCGCCCCCTACCCTGCAGCAGAATCGCCCCTGCGTACAGTCGCCTGCCGCCTGTTGTCAGGAACGGGCTCACCGCCGTTCCCGGAGTGTTCACATGCACTGTCTTACACTCTTCAGACCACTACTCTCATATTGTGGGAGCCACACAGTCCACACTACTCTGCAGTACTATGGCTGTCACTTCAGCTTCCCCACAGCACGTCAGTGTGTTCCTGACACCTATCTTCATTTCAACCAAAAATAATTTCAACCAAAAATGTTTTCAACCAAAAAAAGGGGACTTAGCTCCGAGACCAAAATACAGTAAGGTGCTCGGGCCATACGCGCCGAGCACGGTCTTATACGCCTTTAGAGGTGTCCCTGACTGTAACATCCATCATCATCATCATCATCCTCGAGCCATGCCAGTCGCACGGTGTCAGGGGAGCGTGCAGCTTTTATACACAAAAATCCACCAGCCCCGAGGCGGTCGATTTATCGTCCGCCCCAGGAGCGGCACACAAGACGGCCTCTCCTGGCGCGGCACAACGTCCAGTCGCGGAACAAACGCATACCACAAGTAAAGCATGCGCGTAAGTAATCAAGCGTGCGTGACACTGCCCCGTGTCACACGGTGTCTGGGTGGCGGGGGGCGGCTCATCATCAACCTCACCAGTGGACTGGTCTCAACGGCAACACGGGCGTGGATGTTGTCGGTTTAAGCCGCAGCGGGGGCTGACAACAGGGGCTGGTGGCCCAATGTCTTCCACGCACCCTGGCAGTGGTCTCTCCTTAGCCATTGACCACGTCCTGACGCTGCCGCTCTGGTTCGACTTGTGGTCCCGCGGCCTTGTTTACAGGATTGCACCGAGCACCCACGTGTCGTCGGCTTCTCAGCTCGCTGTGTGGAAGACCGTCGACGAGACTGGCCTGAACAAGTGCCAAAACTGCAGCTGACGCAAGCCATCGGCCGACCAGCTGCGGGGATCGTGGGGTAGGCACCAGCAGCACCAGCATCCCAACGACATCAAGAAGGCTTAGGTGACAGGCAGGCTTAGGAGACAGGCGGCTCGGTGCCGGTGGAGAAGAAGAAAGAGCGCCACTTCTTCTTCTGAAATGTACACCTGCTGTGGACGCCTCCCCCAAAACGTGTGGTTGGCGTGCGTGTGGAGGAAGAGAGGGCCCACGTTGTTGACCTGGTTGTCCGTCGCCCGCAGCCCCAGTCGTGTCGCAACTGTGGCCAATGCGTGGGCCAATGCCGCGCCACTTCAGGACAGACGATGTTGGTGGATTGATGTGAGGGCAGGCAGCGACACAGCGGTGTCCTACGGGCCCTACTATGGAGCAAGAGAAGCTGGGGACAAAGCTGGATGAGCTCATAGCGCAGGGATTCATTCAGCCCCGTCAAGTCGACGCGACTCCGCGGCCCAGGCCACAGCCCCTGTCCTGTGTCAGGCAGCCATAACCGAACGCAGTCCGAGTGGGTAGAGCTGGAGGCATGATGCGGGTGATGGGGAGAGAGGCTTGGGGGGCAGTATGTGCCTTTTACAAAACTCGTGTGGCCGCCTGGTGTTGGTGGCCTTGCAAGGGACTCAAAGGTTATAACAAAGGTTAGCGATATCCAGCTTTGAGTTTCCGAGTCGAACGTGCCTCGTCTGCCCGTCTCCAGCAAGTCCCCCCCCCCCAACTCCACCCCAGCCCCCATATATCAACTATGCCCTCGCGCCCCCTTTGCGCTTGGTGAGCGTCTGCGCCGCCGCGCCCTTGCCGCCGCCCGCGCCCGCCGCGCGCGGCTTCACGCTCGCCTCGACCTCGCACGTCGCCTTGCCCTGCGCCGCCGCGCCCGCATCGGCGGCGCCGCCCGCGTTCGCGTCGTCGCCGCTCCCCTCCTCACCCGCGCTGACGCCCGGCCCGTGCGGCCCGTCGCCGCCGTCACCGCCGGCGCCGCCAGAGGCCGCGTCATCAGCCGCCCCCCCGGGCGGCTGCGCGCTGCTCGCGCTGGCTGCCGCGGGCGCACTGTCGCCGTCGCCGAGGTAGCTCGCGTGTCGCTGCGCCATCTGAGCACCGCCGTCGTCGGCCGCGCCGCCGCCGCCAACCTGCTGCGGCGGCCCTTCCATCGCCACGAAGGACGGCACGCACGGCGGCGCCTCGTCGTGTCTTGCGCACACCGCGTTTAGTGCCGAGCGCAGCGCGTCGTTCTCCGCCTTGAGCGCGACCGCGGCGGTCTGCACCCTGCGCAGCTCGTCGAACATCCGCGGGTCGTTGCCCATGCCGCACTGTGCGCGCGGGAGTGGCGAGCGAGAGTGAATGGGAGAGAGAGAGAGAGAGGGAGTGAGAGTGAGAGAGTGAGAGAGTGAGAGAGAGGGAAAGAGAGGGAGGGAGAGAGAGAGGGAGAGAGAGAGGGCGAGAGTGTTACAGGCCTACAGGCCGTCAGAGTGCGTGTGTGTGTGGTGGTTGTGAGGTGGCCAGTCGCGTCGCGTTTGGGTTGCTGCCCATGACCTGTGCGCGTGTAGTGGTGAACGGGAGTGAGTGGGAGTGAGTGTGCTTGCCTGCACGCAGGCGCCCTTGCGAGGGCGCGCGATGGCAAGGCCCTATATTCCACAGTGCCACGCCTTTTCACGTGCGGGACAGCCATCATTTTGGGCCATTCAATGATTGCCCATCCCCAGCCAACGTTTTGTTTAGGAACTCTTTGCGCGGCGCCTGTGGGGCTGTGCAGGGCATCTGGCACATTACCCCCCCTCTATAGGGCTCGATTAACGGAGGCGCGTTCTCGTCGCCGAGCCCTGTACCCAGCAATGCGGCGCTGCTGGTGACGAGGATCTCCGTGCCGCTGACGAGCGGGGTAAAATACGACTGGCCCGGCTCCTGCTAGACTGCCCCTCGGTGGAACACTTCAGGAGCGGCTTGCCCGGCGCTGCCATGGCTTGGCGAGTAGCCGCGGCGCTGCCGCGGCCCGTGCTGGGAGACGGCCCTTATCCTCCCCCCATGCAGGACGCCATGCGGCACCGATCTCGACGAGTTGATCGACGAGCGGAGGAGCTGGCGCCCGTCAATGCATGCTGGACATTGGTCAAGATGGCTGCCCGTGGAGGCGGGCTACCATCACGGCTTCAGCGGTGGCGACCGCCGAGGCAACACAGAGTAAATCCGCTTCACCAATCGCAGCGTTCGTCACCGCGCTCATCCTCGGGGTCGCTCGTCTGCCGGTGACTGGCGTTGGAAGGTCTTCAGGCAGCCTCCATGACAACTCTGTCGTCCATGCCCCCCTGGAGGGTGGGACCTGGCCATGCATGAGGCATGGGGCGCCGGCTGAGCCCCATGCAAACGAGAGCTGGACAGCCATGCACTGCCAGGCGGGGACCGTTCCAGTCAGCGCCAGTCGGCTCTGCCGGCTTGACTGGCCACAAGGCCACTACTGTGACCCTGAGGAAGGTCCTCTCCTATATGCTCCTTGCCAGACATGTCTCTCAGAGACCGCTGTTTGGGGTAGTCTAGCCGGCGGGAGCGGTAGTCTATCGGCCGGGAGCCGGCGGTACTCGAGTACTTCAGTGTGCTGGAGTATCGGCGGGTGTCTCTAGTAGAAGAGTAGCCTGCTTAGCTGGAAACCCCGTGTTACTGTTACTGTTACCCCCCCTCTGGACGGCCGTGGCAGGGTGGACAGTTTGTGCGCATGCGTGTGTGTGTGTGTGCTCGTGTGTGTGTGTGTCAGATTGCACATTGCACACGGATAGTGTGTGCATGTGCAGCATAGAAGGAAGGCGGGCGGCGAGCCCGTCTTTGCTCCCTCCCAACCTTTGCCGCGAGCGAGTCGAACGCCCCAAGCAGTACTCGCGCCGCACCCTTCTGTCCCGCCGGTGGTGGTGGTGGCGGCACCCCGCCCACCGGCTGCCCCCGTCCGCCGCCCGCCCGCAGCTCGCTCTGCGTCTGTGCCCTCAGCGCCACCTGCTGCTCGGGGTCGTACTTCTTCAGCAGGGCCATCGTCTTCTCAAAGTTGGTCGAGTCCTGCGCGCGGGAGGGCAGCCAGCCGAGGCGCGCAGCGTGGTTCAACACACAGGCACGGCGAGGCAAGCTGCGCAGCTGCTCTGCACAGCTGCGCAGCTGTGCAGAGCAGCTGCGCAGGGCAGCTGTGCGAGTACGCGCTCACAGCTCTGGCAATCGTCTGCTGCAATGCTGCCCGCCAACCGCGATGCCACCGCAAGCCCAATGAGTGAGCTATCCGATCACGTACCTTGAGCTCCTTGATCAGCTTCTTCTTCGACCCTTCCAGCTTCTTGATCGAGCTGTCCTCGCGCCGCTCGGCGAGCCACAGCAGCCAGCCGAGCGCAAACGCGAGCGCAAACGCGAGCAGCGGCGCGAGGAAGGGTAACGTGGTGCGCATGAAGTAGCCGGCCACGGTGTAGGCGGCCGTGCTCTGCCGCAGCTGCATGGTGGTACGGCGCAGCGCATGGGGTTGCATGGCGTGCATGACAGGTGCATGCTGGGCCTTCTCTCCACTCACCCACGCCACCCACGCGATGCATGGCGCAAGGGTGACGATGCCCAAGCCCTGCAGGGTGTTCTTGTAGCCATTGAGCGTGTTCCGTCGCTTGTGTCGACGCGCCTGCACATGCGACGACCGCGGGCTCAGCACACATCACGCAGCAGCACCTCGAATTCACATGCACATCCCAGTGCTGGTTCTTGGATGCTGGTAGGATCCCTGCAGCGCGGCGTGCAGTGCTGCAGATCCACTCACCAACAGCTTGGACGACTCAGCCTGTATGCGCTCCAGGCTCTTCTCGTACGTAAGGAAGCTGGTCTGACCGCGGTAGAAGAGGCTCAGCAGCACGCCCATGGCTGCTGAATAAACAGGTCCCCGAGATTGAGCCCTACTCCAGCACTTTCGCCACACAACAAAATTCCACACTCTCAAACTCAATAAATACTTACGTAGCGTGTCTCAGATCATTGGGAGGGGGGATCAAAGCACAAAAAATCACGTACGTTACACCATGAGTACACCTATCCCATCCTAGGGGTAGAGGGCTGCATCAGACTCCGATCAGATAAGAGAAGTGCCCCAGCACACCGTCTCCTCCAACCTGGGGGCGTGCTGCGATGGACATCATCGTCGGCATGCAGGCGCTAGTGCGCCGATGCCCGGAGCTGGCGGAGGAGGAGGGCGTCGCGAGCCTGCTTGCGTGCAAGGTGCGCATCGCATGGCATGGGCTCAGGCGGCGCCGCCGCAAATCCCAGCCTCCACCACCGCCCTCCCCTCCCCCCTGCCCCTCGCATGGCTCTCTTTACCCCCGATGAACTCCACTGAGTGGGCGCTGAGCACCCTTCCACCAATCCGCCCCGCAGTTGAGCCTCAGCGAGTCCCTGGCGGCGCTCGACGCCCTGATCTCGCGCCCCTCGTACACGCTCCCCCTCGGCGCTTGCTTCCGCCCCTCCCTGCTCCGCCTGACGTCTGCGCTGGTGGAGGCGCACGTCAAGCGCGAGCTGCCCGGGTGTGACGGCCCCGCGTTCAGCGTGGCGCTCGTCAAGCTGCTTGAGCTTGCCCCACACGTCGCAAAGTGAGTGCATACACCATATCACCTCCTTTCATCATCAACCGCAGCATCCGCTTGTAAACCCTTGCAAGCCATGGCGTCTGTAGCGCATGCAACAGACGCCATGCGCCATGATCATTGCCGAGTCGCATGGGCGTGGAGGCGAGGAAGCGTGTTGATGATACAACGAACAACACACAGACCTGTTCTGATTCCTGTGATGTGAAATGTCATGCACCACTCTGAACGCTCCCTCTCTCTGAGCACTGCCGCGCCCGCCTGCACCGCTCCTCCCCGCCCGCCCGTGCCCACGATTGCATCCACAAAAGAACACGACACTCATGACCGAAGGCATTTACATGCACAACCATCTGAGGGCCGCTGCGCACCCCGCCATCATGCCTGCACTCACGTGCCCGCCCCCCCCTGCTTAAGGGCGCTGTCTTGATCCCCACGCCTGTCCCCCCCATCCCCACGCCTCATCCCCCCTTCTCATCCCCCTCTGACCCCCCCCCCTCCTCCAACAGGGTCGTACGCCGCTACTTCGACCACTTCCCGGCGCCGTCGACACACATTACCGCCACCGACGCCACCGCCACCGCCACGGCCGCGCCACCCGATGCGCTCGCGTTTGCAACACTGCGTGCAATGCAGCTGGCGCCAGGGCTGCGCACCAGGTGTGTGATATTTGGGGGGGGGAGGGGGGTACAGTTTCACACCTGGGGTACAGGGTTTAGGGCCGAGGCTTGGCATCCAAACAAGGGTTATATCTGGCCAGGGTTGTTTCTCGCCGCCCCCAAGCGCCCCAATGAGTCCTCCCCCTCCCCGCTCACCCCCTCTCGATTCCCTATGCCGCTCTCCTACTCCCACTCCCCCTTTCTCCCTCCATCCCTCCACGCTCCTTTTTCTCTCCCTTCTCTCCCCCCTCTTTCCCCCCCCTCTCCCTCCCTCTCTCTCTTCCCCTCTCTTCCCCTCTCTTCCCCTCTCTTCCCCTCTCTTCCCCTCTTCCCATCTTCCCATCTTCCCATCTTCCCATCTTCCCCTCTTCCCCTCTTCCCCTCTCCCTTCCTCTCCCTCTCTCCTCCTCCCCCCTTACCCTCCTCCCCCACTTACCCTCTCCTTAGCTCTCCATCCCCCTCTCTCCCCCTCTCCCTCTCCCTTGCTCTCCCTCTCTCCTCCACTACTTAACCTCCTCCCCCCTCTCTCCCGCCAGGTGGTCACCCTCTCCATTTGACTCGCTCCTTTCCCACGAGTCACAGTCTGTGCGCTGGGCAGGCGTAGAGCTCTGCGCGCTCTCCATGGCCCTGTCTGACGCAGCAAAGGTGCGAGTTGAGTCAGCCTTGCACGCATTTAGGGTTTAGGGTTTGGGGTTCCGTTTTTTGGTGGGTGGGTGGTTTTTAGGGTTAGGGTTTAGACGAGCCACCACTGAAATAGCGCTCCGCACATCCAGCCACAGCCACACCACACCCGCCACCCACCACCCACCCTCCCACCCCACCCACCCTCACACGCCCCCTTACTCACCTGGACGCCCTCACTCCTCCACCTCCGCAGGAAGCGCTCCTCTCTCGCGTCCTCACCCCAGAGCAGCTCGTCCGTGCTGCCGCAGTGTGGCAAGCAGACCGCGCGGCCGCGGCGCTCGAGGCAGCGGCAGTGTGGCTCCACACGCCGCCAGACGACGAGGCGGCGCGGGCCGCCGCTGGCGCAGTCGCTGCGCGCGCGGGGCTGTCGGCCGCCGACGCCGCTGCGATGGAGAGCGGCGGCAAGGGCAAGGGCGGCAAGCGCAAGCGAAAGGACAAGGAGGCGCCCGCCGGCGGCGGCGCCGCGCCGGGGCACGCGGCCGCGGCGCTGCCGCCCGCACGCGGGTTTGTCGAGGTGCGTGTTTGTGCGTGTGCGTGTTCGATTGTGCGTGCGCGCGTATCTATGGTGTGCGTGTGTGCGCCTGTGTTTGTCGTAGATGCCGCTGTGCGCGACGCGAGTCACGCCACACTCCCGTCCACACTCCCGTCCCCCCCCCACACACACTCTGTTCACACTGCCAACTAACTAACATCGTGGCCAGCACCCACCCACACAAGTCTGCAGCATCGAGCTCTCATGTGCCGACGACTCATCCACTCTCCCCATACCCTCCCCACACCCCATCCACACCCCATCCGCACCCCATCCACCCACATCCTCCACACACAGGTCTGCGGCATCGAGCTCTCATGTGCGGACGACGCCTCCGCCCGAGACGCGACCGCGTCGGCATCAACGAGCGCCCCGAGCGGCGGCGGCCACCAGTCGGCGTTTGGGTTCAAGCGCCACCAACCACCGTTCGTCGGCACGCGCTCGGCGCGGCGAAACCTTGAGGTACGGGTCAAGGTTACACGCTGTATTACCGCATGCCGGGGGGACTGAACCAGTGGTTGCGATCAGTTATCTGTCTGCGGAACTCACCACAGCTCTGTGCATGCATAGGACTCTAGAGCACTCTGGCCGTGCTCGTCTGAACACCAGGGACTCTCATTGTCGAATGAAACACAGCCCGTGACCTTGATGCGGGGCGCGCACACTCTCTCGGTTACGTATGCATGCATGCATGCTCCTGTGCATGACTGCAACCTTATAATTCCGTGGCAATCACCCCTCTAGGGTGTCTCGGATTCGCTTGGATGCAACAGTAACTAGTAGGTTAAGCGCTTGTGCCGCCCTTCAGTGGCATGCATAGGTCTAGAGCCTTCGAGACATGACTTCCGCTGCATGCGTGCATGCAAAGCACGCACACGCGTTTCCACACTTCCACACTTTATCCAGGGGGGTTGCATGCGTGCGCGAACCTATGAATCCTCACCATGCTCGTGTCGAGAGCCCATGAGCTGTTGCGCCCATGCGCTGTTGCGCTCATGCATGCACAGCATGCTTGTGTCGAGCCCATGACCGCAACCTTATAATTCCGCGGCAGTCACCCCTCTAGGGTGTGTCGGATTCGCTTGGATGCGACAGTAACTAGTAGGTTAAGCGCTTGTGCCGCTCTTCAGTGGCATGCACAGGTCCAGAGCCTTCGAGACATAATTTGCACTGCGCACGGGCACACACGATGCATACGCCCTCCACACATGCACGCACGCACAGACGCACAAACGCACAAACGCAGACACTCGCACGCACTCGCACTCGCACACCTCTTGTGGAGTCCCGCATGCATGCGGTGATGTGCGCACGCATTAATGCAATCATGCACGCATGCATGCCTGCTCTTGCCCATGACCGCAACCTTATAATTCCGTGGCAATAACCCTCCCAGGGTGTCTCGGGTTCGCTTGGATGCGACAGTAACTAGTAGGTTAAGCGCTTGTGCCGCCCTTCAGTGGCATGCATAGGTCTAGAGCCTTCGAGACATTACTACCGCTGCATACCCGATCCACACCCCGTCCACACATCCCACCATACCAGACAGCCAATTCCAAACACTTGACACCCGGAGGCGTGCGCGCTCGCGTAATGCGCTGTGCTAAACCCCATCCACACTGCCTCTCGACGCCTCCATCAACACCTCTTCGACGACCCCCCTTCACCCACCCTAACGCCCTCCTCACACCCTGCACCCACAGGCATGCGCGCTCGCGCTGTGTGCTGGCCGACCGCTTCTCATGGAGGGGCCTCCCGGGAGCGGAAAGACGCGCACGATCGACCAACTGGCCGCCCTCACGGGTGAGTGTGGACAAGTGGAGTTGTTTCAAGTGGCGAACGCCGTCACAGGCCCCCTGCCCCCTGCCTCTTCCCTCTTCCCTCAGCCCTCCTTGAACCGTGAACCCTGAACCCCAACTAAACCCAAACAAACTCCACCACCCCCCTCCACACAGGCAACATCACTGCCACGGTTCGCATCCACCTCGACGATCAGACCCCCCTCCCCCCCTCCCCCCCCGCTCCCACCACACATATGCACACACACACACACACACTCTCACGCACTTCCCCCCACCCCCCACACCCCGCACAGGCAACGATGCTGCCATGGTCCGCATCCACCTGGACGATCAGATGGACGCCAAGTCCCTACTCGGCGCGTACGTGTGTACGGCCGTGCCCGGCGAGTTTACGTGGCAGCCGGGGCCCCTCACCACAGCTGTGCTCGAGGTGCGTTTGTGTCTTCCTTCCTCGCCCACCGCCTCGCCCACCCCCCCTCTCCCTCCCTACCTTTCTATCTCCCTCTCCCCGTCTCCCTCTCTCCTAGTCTCCCTCTCCCTGTCTCCCTCTCTCCCTGTCTTCCTCTCCCTCTCCCCCTGTCCCTCTCCCCCTGTCCCTATCCCCCTCCCTCTCCCTCCCCCTCCCTCCCCTCTTCCCCCCCGCCTCTCCCTCTCCCCCTCTCCCTCCCTCCCTCCCTTCCTAGTCTCCTTCTCTTCACTCCCCCTCCCTCTCTCTCTCACACTCTCACCCCCCTCCTCCCCCCCTCACAAACACAGGGTCGCTGGGTCGTCGTCGAGGATGCCAACATGGCTCCGCCCGACGTCCTCGCCGCTCTCGTCCCTCTTCTCGAGAGTCGGACGCTCGTGCTCCCTGCGCGGGGCGAGGTGCTCGTCGCGGCAGACGGGTTTCAGGTGTGTTTGTGTGCGTGTGCGTGTGCGCACGTGCAGCACCCATGTGCAACCTAGCTACCAACCAGCTGCTACCCAGCTGCCATTGCCACTGCCACCCAGCTGCCACCCAGCTGCCACTCAGCTACCACCGAACTGCCACCACCTAATTGCCACCAAACTGCCACCCAGCTGTCACCCAGCTTTCACACAGCTGCCGTCCATGCAATCACAAAAAAAACCCGTCTGCCGCGACCAGCACCCGCCCCTGGCAGGAAGCACTCATTGTACACCAACACCTACCCCCCCCCAACACTCCTCCCCCACCACACACCAACTCCCCCCCCTCACACTCTCCCTCCCTCCATACAATCCAACTCCCACGCTCACACCCACTCCCCACGTTTCCCAACACTGTTGCGCAGCTCCTCGCAACAGTCACCTCCACGCCCGGCGGCGGCCACGGCGGTGGCGGCGCCTACGGCTCGAGCCAGATGGTCAAGGAGCTCCTGGGCTCTCTGTGGAGCTACGTCCGGCTTGACGAGCCCGACGAGGAGGAGCAGCTTGAGATGCTCGCGGGCGCGTGCCCGCAGCTGCTGCCGCTGCTGCCGACCGCCGTGTCGCTGCTGTCGCTGCTGCAGCAGGCAGCGGGGCACTCGCAGCGATCCAGCGCAGGTGCGTCGGCTGCACGCATAGTCAACGCAAACTCAACAGCCTATGGCGCCACTCGGGAGTGATGCATGGCACCACATCGATAGATATGGAGCGGGGTTGCACCACTGCCCTCACTGCTGCAGCAGCCCTACAAGCCCTTCACAACACCCGACCCTTACCCCGACCCCCCAACCCCACCCTGCGCAGGCGCCAGCACCTCTGGCAAGGGCGCCTGGTGGAGCGCGCGCGCGTCGGCCGCGCTCGCCGCCGCGGGCGTGCGCCCCGGGTCGATGGCGCTCCAGCTCGCGCGCCACTTTTCGATCCGCGACCTCTTCAAGTGGGCCGACCGCATGCAGTGCCTGCACGGCCCATCGCTCTCGTCGCGCGCGCTCACGCAGCTCGCGCCCCAGGTGCCCAACGTCGACCTGCCCAGCGTCGACATCGAGCTGCGCGTCGCGGCGTTCACCGAGGCGGCGGACGTGTTTGGCGGGATGGTCGCGCCGCCTGTGAGCAGGTGCGCAGCGACACAGTGCGGCGGTTTAGGGTTCACGTTTGAGGTTTGGGGTAAGGGAGGCGCGCACACGCACGCGCATGCATGTAGACACATGTATGCACACACGTGGTCGGGCAGCCAGGAAGCAGGTGCGAGTGATGGCACCCGGAAACCATGTGCACACACACACACACACAACACACACACACCATGCACAAATGCTCACACGCATGGGCGGGCGGCGTGACTTTTTTTCCCGCGCGCGCGCGCACAGTCGCACGCGCGGGACCCGCCGCCCGCCCTAAAACCGACGGGCCTACACAGGCTTGCCCGCCCCAGCCCTTAACACGGCCCTAATGGCGCGCTCGTTTACGATGGCGCGACACACATGCGCATACTACGCTGCGACCCCCCCCCTTTACCCTGAAACCTGACTCCAGCCCTTATCTCTCGTATGCCTCGAGCCCTTGTCTCTTTGCCTTTCTCTGCCTTTCTCTCTCCTCTGCCCTTCCCAGCCCTTCTCTTCTCTGCCCTTCTCTCCTCTGCCCGTCAGTCCTCTGCCCGACTCTGCCCTTCTCTCCTCTTCCCCCCTCTCTTTTCTTCCACAAGCCCTTCTTCCCTATGTAGGGAACCGACCTCCGCCGCGCCCTTGCCTCCCTCAGGCCCTCCCTCGGGTCCTTCCCCACCCCTCCACCAACACACACCTGTTTCAACCCCTGCTCCTCCTCTCTCTCTCAGGGCCGGCCTCCTCCGCTCTCGCCTCCCTCTGGGTCCTCCCCTCTGACGTCGTCGCTTTCTCCCCCCCCCTTCCTCCTTGCCACGAGACTAAAACACAACCACCTACCACACACCTGACTCTTCTCTCTTGCTCCGCCTCTCTGCAGGGCTGGCCTCCTCCGCGCCCTCGCCTCCCTCTGGGCCATCCCTTTTGACGTCGTCGAGCGCTACGAGTCTCTCCACAAGCCGCCGAGTACAGGCAACGACACCGAGATCGTCGTCGGCCGCGTCTTGCTGCCCAAGGTCAACGCAGGTGCGCAGTTGTTGCGAGTTGTCGAGTGCCGTCCCTCAACCCTCAGCCAACGACTTAGGCCACGCAGGTTTGAGGTTGTTTGTCCCAACCCTCATTCCTCAGCCAAGGGCGTAGACCACGCAGGTGGGGGTGCGCCCATGCGCCGATGCGCCCCATGAGCTGTTGTGGGTCAGAACTGCGGGGTGTGGGGGCGGTACCCAATGCCACGCCCGCACTGAGTGGGGTTTCCCAATCGCCAGTAGCCAGCCATCCCAGTTCGTTGCTCGGGCGCCGAGCGCAGTCTTGTACGCCTCGAGGTATCCCTTACTGTAGCGTCCATCATCCTCATCCAGACGTGCATACATGTGGCAGTGACGATTTCCCCTCGTGGGACACCCGTGTGCGAGAGCAATCGATGAAGCACTCAAAACCAATGGATCCTTCCGAGCCACATGCACTGCTTTACCCCATGCACTGCCAGGAGCAGGGGTCTAGGACACCTGTGGTCATGCTTCAGCCCTGAAACTCCCTCACCCCGCCTCACCACCCCACAACCGCCACCCCACAACCGCCACGCTCCACGACCACCCAAACAATATCTCCCCCCCCCCCCGACCCCCCCCGCACTCGGGCCACCACCACCACCACCACTCAACCACCACACCAGCACTCCACCACCAGCCCTCCACTCCACCACCACCCTCCCACTCCCTCCCACCCACCACCCTCCCCCCCTCCTCCACCCACCACCCTCCCACTCCCCCCCACCACCCCACCACCACCTCCCACCAACACTCCACCAACACTACCACAACCACCACCCATGCAGGTGACGACAACGCGGCGTCGGGGCGGCAAGGCGGTGGCGGCGGCACGTTTTCGTCAACCGGCCACGCGATGCGCATGATGGAGCGCGTGGCGGCATGTCTGGCACAGGTGCGGACTCTGCTCCCGTTTGTGTGTATCACACCGAGTGTGCGCATGCAGCCTTCAGCAGGCACGCTCCCCCTGAAACCCCACATGCAAGTGCACAGCATGGCTCTGGCACATGTATGGGCTCGTCTCTCGTTTGTGTGTTTCACACGGTGTGTGCGCGTGCAGCCTCAGCAGACGTGCTCCCACCTGGAGCCCCGCATGCAAGTGCACTGCATGGCATGCAAGCCACCCTCAGCCATGCAGCCACCCCCAGCCATGCAGCCACCCTCAGCCACCCTTTGCCATGCAGCCACCCTCAGCTATGCAGCCCGCATTCGCCCGCATATCATGCACGCGCACATCATGCATCTTCAGCAGACCCGGCCCCCAACGCCCGTCATTACATGTATGTAATCGCAGTTGTTGCCCAATGGTGCCCGGTCTCTACAAGTTTGCTACATCACCGATGCTTCAGCAGACCTGGCCCCTTGGCGCCTGTAACTGCATGCTTGTAATTACAGGGGTCACCCCGTGGTGCCCGGTCTCTACAGGCCTTCCACATCACCAGCGCACACGCACACTCGCACATGCACCATGACCATGCGCCCCAACCCCCGCCCCTGCCCTGCCCGTCCTTGGAAATGACGATACCGATGATTTCGTTGTTGTATCTGACTCTGATGATCGAGAAAACACATCGCTGCGTTCTTACTGATCCAAGGCGATGTCTGAATCCTGAGTCCCCGCCATCTCTCGTCGCGTGCATCCATCCATCCGCCCTGCCCTGTCCTCCATGCCATGGCATGCACACACACCATGGACACACGCCATGCACACACACATCATGCACTCTCTGATCTGGTTGTGGATGATGAAGCACAGCAATCTTAGGACACCATTGTAGCTCCAGCTTGCCGCCGGGGCGATGTAAAAACCACGCGTTTCTGATTTCTGACACAACCGAGAGAAACCATGCTATCCATTGCTCGCAAGCCATTCCATCGCCATGCAGCGCCCGCTCTCACCATGCTACGCGCAAGCACCCACACACATGCATTCACTTCCAGATGATGTGACAACAATACTTTCGTTCCACCGCACGGCCGGCCCGTGTGGCTCGGCCTCTGGGGATAAAATTTGGAGACCTGAACTGATGGCACACAACCCCCAACAACACACATGCACGCACATACGTCGCCCACACTAACCGGCATCAACACTGGCTCCCAGGCACCAGAAAAAACCTCCTCCCCGGCATCGTCACACACTCACTCCCCCTACCTACAGGCAGAGCCCGTCCTCCTCGTTGGCGAGACCGGCACCGGAAAGACGACACTGCTGTCGCGCGTCGCGGCGCTCTCTGGCGCGACGCTCGTCGCGTTCAACCTCTCGCAGCAGACGGACTCGTCCGACCTGCTTGGGGGGTTCAAGCCGGTCGACGCGCGCGACGCGCTGCTGCCGCTCCTGCAGGTGTGTTAAGAGTGTTTTGCGGCAATTGGGGTGGGTCGTTGTCAAGAGCTAGTGTGTTGGGGGCCATCAAAAGACAGAACGTGATAGATTCTTGATATGCACCCTCGTGCTGGTGCAGTCGGTCAGAATCTAGGTCTGCCGTCAAGCTTGATCCGGTTATATCTCATGCCGACGACGGATCACTGACCCTGCCCCCCCTTGGTGCCCTGCTGCCGCAGCCGTTCAACGCCCTCGTGCGCAAGACGTACTCGCGCGGTAACAACGACGAGTTCCTCGGGCGCTGCGCAAAGCTCGCCGAGCGACGCAAGTGGGGGCAGCTGCTGCAGGCGTTCAAGGTGTGGGGTGTGGAAGCTGTGGGTTGTGATATCTGTGGGGTGTAGAAGCTGTGGGTTGTGGAACCTGTGGAGTGGAAGCTGTCGGGAGTGGGCGGTGTGGCTAGCGCTGCAAGTGCGGGAGCTGCATGCTGGCCTGCGATCAGCGACACTTCATCAGCCCCCACCTTTAAAATACTTCACCCCGTCGACCCACATGCACGAATGTGGTCATATGCGCGTGACCTGATACCCGCCACAACACGACCACACCTTCCTCTTGAGCCTGGATCCCCCAAACCCGCTCCCTGAACTCCCCAACACCCTTTCCATCTCAGGCTCATCCCGGAACCACAACCCTCACCCAGAAGTCCCCTAACCCTGAGCTCCCCTACACCCTTTCCATCTCAGGCTGGCCTCGCCAAAGTCGACGCCGCCGCCGGCGGCATCGCCCTCGGCTCGCACAACGACGACGACGCTGCTGGCGACGCCGACGGCGACGTCGCGGTGGCGCCTGGCAGCGGTGAGAAGCAGCCCGCGCCCAAGAAGCGCAAGCTCGCGGTCAGCGAGCAGACGCGGCACGAGTGGCGCCAGGTGGGGCTTAGGGTGTGAGGAATTAGGGTTCAGCGGTTAGGGCTCTGGCTCTGCAACGGAAGGGTGGCCCTGGCTCTGCAGCGGTGAGGGTGGCTCACCGCGGTGAGGGTGCCTCAACACACCCCTCACATCCCATCATCAATCCCCATCTTCACCCACCATCATCGCCTTCTCCCCTCCCTCCCAACCCCGCCCCCCTCGCTCCCTATAAGTTCACACCCCATGCATAAACCCCACCATGCAAGCCTGGCAAAGGCCCCCGCCGGTGACTGTCCGTGCGTGTCCCCTCGGGGGTGCGCGCGGGCGGGCGTGACCCGGTGGGTTTGTTGTAATATTGCCCGGCGACATCACTGTGCTTAGCTTGGGTGAGCGCCATGAGACGAATCCTGATTGGTAGCTCAATTGCGGCACGACATTCGTAACAAGACCATCATTCATCTAGCTGCCATGCATCTGCCATGCATGCACCGTACGCACGCGTGCACCCACACCTGGACGCCTCAGCTGTCAGGTCGCGCAAACACAACTCTACTTCTCGAGCGCAACTATAACACTCTCTTTTCACACACCATACCTTGCTCCATCCACCGCAGCTCCCCCTCGCTCCACCCTTACTCACCCTCGCTGCACCCTTCCACGCCTTAACACACACCCCTTGCTCAATTGCGGCACGACAGACACACACGCGCACTGACTGCCACCATCATGCACCCCATTCATTCTCGAGCACCGCACTGGCGTTGATGAACATCATCCGCGGGGCTTCCTGCCCTGCACCTCGCAGCTATCTGCAACGCAGTGTGACGACTGAGCCGTGCCATGTTATCCCCCCATCATCACCCCTTTGTGTGTGCATGCACCGGCGTTGATGACCATCACCAGCGGGGCTTCCTGCTCTGCACCGTGCAGCTATCTGCGACGCAGCGTGACGACTGAGCCGTGTCATGGTCTCCCCCCTTCTTGACCCCCTTGTGTGTGCATGCACTGGCGCTGATGACGATCACCAGCGGGGCTTCCTGCCCTGCACCTCACAGCCATCTGTGACGCAGTGTGACGACTGAGCAGTATTCACGGTCTCCATCCCCCCTCCCCATGTTCCGCGCGAATCCAGGCTAGCCAGTAGCTTGACAAGTGCCTCTGTTCTCCCCCCCCCTGCAGTTTGGTGCTGACTTCGCCGCTGCGGAGCGTGTGGCCGCCGCGAGCTCCGGCGGGTTCGCCTTCACGTTTGTTGAGGGGAAGCTCGTACAGGCACTGCGCCATGGTTGGTGGTTGCTGCTGGATGAGGTGCGTGTGTGTGTGTGTGTGTTTGGGGGTGCGTGTTTTGGGTGCGTGTGCTGTGTGTGTGTTTGTTGAGGGCAAGCTTGTGCAAGCGCTGCGCCATGGCTGGTTGTGGCTGCTGGATGAGGTGCGTGCGCGTGGTTGGGTGTGCTGTGTGTTTGCGAGTGTGAGTGTTTGGGTGTGCTGTGTATGTGTGTGCTGCAAGACGTGCATGTTGGAGTGCGTGTCAGCGTGTGCGTACGTGCGCCCCCGTGGCAGCGCGTGCGTTCGTTTGTCTCTTGATCTCCCTACCTACCCTCACCCCCCTGCCCCCCTCCCCTGCAGATCAACCTCGCGCCCAGTGAGGTCCTCGAGCGCATCGCAGGCATCCTCGAGGGCGGCGCCGCAGGAAGTGTGACGCTGGTGGAGCGCGGCGACACGATGCAGGTGTGGCGTGGGAGAGGGCCACATGCATGCATGCCCCATGCGCGCACACAAGCAGCATTGACGTCACGTGCTAGACCCTCAGTGATGCATGCCCCATGCACGCACGTACGACGCACACCCGCTGCATGCGCGCTCGTTCACTCACACTGTTTGCACGCGCACGCTGCCGGCCCCCCGCGGGTGATGACAATACCAGTAGAACAATCTCACGACGGTCTTCATATGGCGGGCCTTAACCACTCGCCTTGATGACATTCTCTGGACAAAATGGACTGACACACGTCCGGCAGCGCTGCCACATGTATGCGTCCTTGCAATGATCGTCACACCTGTGCACACGCGAGCGCATCGCACGGTGCATGCATGCGTGCATGCGTGCATGGCGCATGGCGCATCATGCACGCATGTGGTCGCGGTGGCTGATGACAATACCAGTAGAACAATCTCACGACGGTCTTCATATGGCGGGCCTTAACCACTCGCCCTGATGACATTCTCTGACAAAATGGACTGACACCTCCCATTACCGCACGCATAACATTGAAATCGCCTCCACACCAGCACTCTGCACTGGCATGGTACAGCATGGCATAGCACAGCACCTGCGCGAATGATCGACAAACTTCTTGTCTGAGCTGCGCCGGGGCCACGCACCACGGCACACCATGCATCAGCAGCCCCCATTCACTCAAGCATGCCCGCTTGTCTGCAAGCCCTCCTGCCCCCCCCCCCCCCCTGGGCGTTTCTACCTGCTCACCTGGGTGTAACTCCTTCATATCAATGCCTGTCCAACCTGTGTTAACAGACCCCTCTAACAAACTTCCTCCCCGCTCCCCATGCAGGTCCCCCGCCACCCCAACTTCCGCCTCGTCGCCGCCATGAACCCGGCAACCGACGCCGGCAAGCGCGAGCTGCCCGCCGCCCTCCGCAACCGATTCACCGAGCTGTGGGTCCCGGAGCCGAGTGCGAGCGAGGACCTTCGCTCTCTTGTGCACGCCTACCTGGCGGGCGTGGGCGGCGCGGCTCCGCCTGTTGAGTCCGTCGTTGACTTCTACCTGGCTGCCAAGGCTGACGCGGTACGTGTTTGTTTGTTCAATATACAGTCTGGCGTGCTGCTTGTACTGCTTATGCTGCTTGTTCCCCCTTTGCTGCCTGTGCTGCCTCTACTGCCTGTGCTGCCTGTTTGCTGTTTGTGTTGGTGGTGTTTACAGTGTAACACTGTGTTGCCTGTGTTGCACCTTGTCTTTGCTAGTCCTGAGCAGATGATGATTCCGTTCAATCGGATATCTTTGACAGCCTCCAATGGCTGATCCAATGTCTTCCACCTACTGATGCTTTCGACGCACTGGCATGATGCAGCACACATGACGCGCACACTTGACGCAAACACGCAATGCATGGGCTTGCTGACTGGAGCAGATGAGGAGATTAATGGATTCCCCTTCAGTCGACTGACTGATTAATCTTAAACAGTCAAACAGCTGATGCTTCTGTCAACCCATGCTGTACAACGTGTACTGTATACATACGCATCAGCCCCATTTCCACTGCCCCATTTCCACTCTCCTGTGCCTGCTTGAGCAGAGGATGATTCCGTTCAATCGGATCCCTTGACAGCCTTCAATGGCTGATCCAATGTCTTCCACCTACTGATGCTTACGGCGTACTCGCATGATGCAACTTATTACACACACAATGCATGCGCATGGGCATGTGCATGGGCACAGGGGCTTGCTAGACTGAAGCAGATGAGGAGATATATGGATTCCCCTCCAGTCGACTGACTGATTAATCTTAACAGCTGATGCTTCTCTCGCGCCATGCAGCACACAAGCAGTGCAGTGTGCGCAAGCAGGTCCCCCTCGCCTGCCCCATTTCTACACTGCTGCCACTGCTTCCACGCCTGCCAGAATGGTTGTTCTTGCCTGCTGAACATGCCTTCAAGGGTGCTTGTGCTTGCCTGCTGACACGCCCTCCGTGCTTGTGCTTGTGCTTGTGCTTGTGCTTGTGCTTGTGCGAGGCTGCTCGTCTTTCGCCCCTGGCGCTTGACTCCTCGCTAGGCCGCCCGCCGCCTCGCCCACATGTCGCCATCCTGAGCGACATGGCCTTTTTCAAGCGCTTCCGACGCCCCTCCCCTACCGCTCACCGCTCGCTCACCATCAACCGCCCCCTCTGCCTCCGCCCACAGGTCGCCGCACTGAGCGACGGCGCCGGCCAGCGGCCGTGCTTCAACCTGCGCACGCTGTGCCGTGCGCTCGACTACGCTCGCTTCGCGACGCCAATGTGAGTGGTGGTCGATTTTAAGTCCGCCGGGCGCACATGTCGGCATATTAGACCTGCGCCTGCACACCTTGGACAAAAGAAGACCACTGTCAAAAGTCGACCTGCCAACTGCCATGATGATACATGCATGCGGTGCGTGTGGACGGGAAGGGAGGCAGGAAAGCATGCGTGCGGGTGCTCTGCCAAACCGCGACAAACCTGTCGCCTCCCCTCCCCTCTTCTGTCCCCTCTTCACAGTTACGGCCTCCAGCGCTCGCTCTACGACGGCTTTGCCATGGGCTTCCTCACCCTCCTCGACCCGGCGTCGTCGCCGCGCATGCAGGTCCTCATGCTCAAGCACCTGCTGCCTGGTGTCAAGGTGCGGTCATGGCTTGGCACACTACCACTAGGGGCTATTTTTGTGTGTTGGGGCTGTTTATAAGGGCTGTTCCTTATGTGGTAACGGGCTGTGCCGTGGCCGCGCGTGCAAATGCTCATGCTCAAGCACCGGCTGCCGGGTGCCCTGCCCTTCCGCCCCCCACTTACCCCCTCCCTCCCCCCACACACACCACTTACCCCCCTGCCCCCACACCCCGCCGCGCCATCTGCAGTCAGTCTCCGCCCTGCTGCGCCCCCCGCCCGCGCCCCCCGGCGCCGACGCGCCACACCCCTCGCATGTGCTCTTCGAGCACTTTTGGCTCGAGGCCGGCCCGGTGCCGCTGCCGGCCGGCGGCAAGGACGTCGACGCGTCTGGGCGGCAGTTCGTCGCGACGTCGAGCGTGCAGCAGCACCTCGTCAACCTCGCGAGGGCGGTGCTCATCAGGTGCGTGGTCACAGACGCTTTTAATGAGTCAAACACTCCCTCTCTTCTTTCTCCCCCCCCTCTCCCCCCCCTCTCTCTCTCTCTCTCTTCCCCCTCTCTCCCCCCCTCTCTCTCTCCCCCCTTTCCCCCTCATCTTCGGCTCTCCCCCCTATTCCCTCGCCCTCTCCCTCGCCCTCGCCCTCTCCCTCGCCCGTGGATGATGACAACACTTTGTCCAGACTGGGTGATGTCGTCGGGGTCTCTCAGCGCTCCCTGCACCTGATGGTTCACTATTTATAGTCACACATAGTTACACTGACACACGCGGCCTCCACCACCACCAATGAATGCGCGCCGCTGACGGCTTCCTGCATCGCGCTGCATCCTCTGCATTGCTCTGCATCTTCTGCATTGCGCTGCGTCATTCTGCATTGCTGCACGCGCGCCCGCCTGAATGCACACACAGAGGCACGCACACAGGCACGCACACACATGCGAACGCACACATGTATGCACGCACGCCAAGTGGTGGCTGATGACAATACCAGTAGAACAATCTCACGACGGTCTTCATATGGCGGGCCTTAACCACTCGCCTTGATGACATTCTCTGGACAAACTGGACTGACACCCATGCACCCATTGCGGCACGCACCATGGCCATCAATTGAGGCGCAACCCCCTCCCCCCCCATCCAACATGCCCACGCACTGACACGCTCGCCCCCCCATCCCATACTCTCAGGTCACCCTCCCATTACGGCACGCATAACATTGAAACCGCCTCCACACCAGCACTCTTCACTGCACTGGCATGGCACAGCATGGCACAGCACAGCACCCGCGCGAATGATCGACAAACTTCTTGTCTGAGCTGCGCCGGGGCCGGTTTTGCCGGCTCCTGCGGCCAAACGGATGACCACATTACATGTCATAGTTACACTGACGCGCAACTCACCCATCCCCGTCACATGCCCCCCCCTCTTCCGCCTCATCCCCACCCCCCCTCTCAGGGGGACATGTGCCCCCCGCCCTTTCCACCGCCCCGCCCACGCACTCCCCCCCTGCCCCCCCTCCATTTGCTCCCCCAGGAAGCATCCCGTGCTGCTTCAGGGCCCCACCTCGAGCGGCAAGACAGCGCTCGTCGGCTACCTCGCGGCGCAGACTGGCCACAAGCTCATTCGCATCAACAACCACGAGCACACAGACCTGCAGGTGTGTTGCGCGTGTCCGTGCGTGCGTGTGCATTCGTGTGTGTGCATGCGTGCATGTGTGCGAGCATGTGTGTGTGTGTGCATGCGTGCATGCATGCGTGTGCTTGCGTGTGTGCATTCGTGCGCGTGCGTGCATGCCTGTGTGCTTGCGTGTGTGCAATCGTGCGCGTGCGTGCATGCGTGCGTGAGCTTCTCCTCCCCCCCCCCCCCCCAGCTCTCTCCGAGACCCTGTCTCTTGCTCCCTCTCTCTCAATCCATCTCTCCCTCTCACTCATGATCTCTCCCTCTCTCTTGCGCTTCCTCCCACCCTCACTCTCGCTCTCTCCCCCCCCTCCCCCCCCACAGGAGTACCTCGGTTCATACGTCCCCGACGAGCACGGCCGCCTCGTCTTCCGCGAGGGCGCGCTTGTGACCGCCGTGCGCCAGGGCCACTGGGTTGTGCTGGACGAGCTCAACTTGGCGCCTACTGAGGTGTGTGTGAGATTGGGTGCATGGGGCACTAGGTGCTTGTGATTGTGAGAGTGTGTGTGCACGGGGCACTGGGTGCCTGTGTGTGTGAGTGTATGTCCACTGGGTCGTGCCGGGCGAGCCCAACTTGGCGCCATCTGATGTGGGTGCTTGAGAGAGTGTGTGCAGGGGGCACTAGGTGCACGAACACACACGTTCCCCACACCGGTGGCCCTCAGCCACCACCTCGACGACAATCGGGCTGACTGCCTTCCATGCTTTTCATTCGCCACGCCTCAAATCCACCCCCCTCCCATGCGCGCCATTCACAGGTCCTCGAGGCCCTCAACCGCCTGCTCGACGACAACCGCGAGCTGTTCGTCCCTGAGACCCAGGAGGTCGTTCGCCCGCACCCGCACTTCCTGCTGTTCGCGACCCAGAACCCGCCGGGGTTGTACGCTGGACGCAAGGTACGTTTGTGCTTGTGTTGGTGCTAACCCGCTCTCCCGGTGTGCATGTGCATGTGTGCATGCGTTGCTGGTGCACATTCATCCTATTCTGTGCACATAAGCGTTGCATTGCGTGTGCTGAGATTGGAGTGGGTTGGATTGCATGCGCTGAGAGGCCGTGAGGAGAATTTTCCCCGAATGAACGAATCTGATTCGAAACCTTCATGGGTGGTCCTCCAACAGGGGCCACCCTGCAAGCCAGGATAACTGAGCCTCTCCACACCACACGCGGCGCTCCTTCTCTGCCTGCCTGCCAGTGATGCGCGCGCATGCATGCTGCATACGCTGAGCGGGCGAACGTGATTATTACCAGGTTTGAATTGGTCCGTGTTTCTGAATCTAGGAATCTAACAACCTCCGAATTGAAGTGAACGCCGTTAATGATTCAACCGCTCAGGCATCTGCAGCCATGCACACCAGTGGCGCTCGCATGTGCGTTCACAAACGCATGCCCAACCCACAGCATATGGCCACCATCAAGGATTCAAACACAGAAGTACACCTGCCTGCACATGGGCCCCTCCCATGCCCCCCTCTCCCAACCACTGTGTTTGCATGCACCGGCGTTGATGACTATCACCCGCGGGGCTTCCTGCCCTGCACCACGCAGCTATCTGCGATGCAGTGTGATGCCTGAGCCGTATTCATGTCATCTCCATCATTTTTCCCTGTCACTGTGTGCTTGCATGTATCGGCGTTGATGACCATCACCAGTGGGGCTTCCTGCCCTGCACCGCGCAGCCATCTGCGACGCAGTGTGACGCCTGAGCCGTGTTCATGTCATGCTTCCCCTTTTCCTGTCACTTGTGTGTTTGCATGCACCGGCGTTGATGACTCACCCGCGGGGCTTCCTGCCCTGCACCGCGCAGCTATCTGCGACGCAGTGTGACAACTGAGCCGACAGAAGAACACTCCCCTCATTCCATATGCGCATGGTGGCAAGATCATATGATGACAACTTTTAGATGACGAATCTGACCCGCAGACCCCGCTTTGGCGGTGGACTGTGGCATGTGCTGAACAACCGAGGCATTTGCCTGATGATTGGCCAAAGCCCCCCTCCACACACCCCCCAACAAAAACACAACACACTTAACCGTTCCATTTGCATTTGGCACAATCGCGTGACGAACAAAATTTCAGATGACGAATCTGACCCGCAGACCCCGCTTTGGCGGTGGACTGTGGCATGTGCTGAACAACCAAGACATTTGTCTGATGATTGGCCAAAGCCCCCACCTCCCCTGACACACACCACACACTTAACTCTGCTGCATGCATGCTGGCAAAATCATGTGACGAATCAAACTTTAGATGACGAATCTGAACCGCAGACCCCGCTTTGGCGATGGTCTGCGGCATGTGCTGAACAACCGAGGCATTTGTCTGATGATTGGCCTGTGCCTGCCTGCCTGCCCGCCTGCCACACGCATGTGCAATGGCCGAATGATGATAACCAGATAACACAGACAAAACAACTGAATTCTGTGATGTTTATACATCTAAGGGACTGACGGCCTCGCCAACACGCACGCACGCATGCACTCACGCTCACAGCCTACGAACACGCAACGCACACGCATGCATCTCTCCCCCCCCCTCCCCCCCCCCCAGCCTTGCACCACTGCTTCCTTACTCATCAACTACCCGCCCCCCCCCTCCCCCTCCGAAACACCCCTGCACGCACGCTCCCTTCAGGTCCTCTCCCGCGCCTTCCGCTCCCGTTTCCTCGAGCTGCACGTCGAGGATCTGCCCGACACTGAGCTCGCAGAGATTCTGGAGAAGCGCTGCGCGGTTGCACCCAGCTACGCGGGCAAGCTTGTGGCGGTGAGTGGTGCTAAACCCTAAATTTTAGTTAGTTTTTTCTAGTGTCCATAGGGTTCCTTTGAAGGGGCCCTTCCATTGAGTAGTTTCAAGTCGGTCGTTTGGGCGGGTTGGTGCGGGTTGGTGGGGTTGGTGGTGTGTTGTGCGAGCACGTGATGCCATCCTCGCCTGCTTGCACGCACACGGCCGCCACGATGATTCGAAACATGCCTCGACCTGAGACGCCGTTGGGCGCCTGATGTTAAACGAATGAAGACTAATAATTTATGAGTGCTGGCACGGCAAACAGCATGCGCGGCATGCACGCATGTTGGCCCACGTGCAGACATACCGTGCATGCACGCACGCTGCGTGTGTTTTCGGGGGGGAGGGGGGGACGCGTCTGGATGTGGCTGTGGTTCGAGGTATGGATGGCGCCATGGCATGGATGTGACTGGCGATAGCTGATGACAATACCAGTAGAACAATCTCACGACGGTCTTCGTATCGCGGGCCTTGACTGACACCCATGCACCCATTGTGCACGCACCATGGCCATCAATTGAGGCGCAACCCCCTCCCCCCCCATCCCACATGCCCACGCACTGACACGCTCGCCCCCCCATCCCATACTCTCAGGTCATGCGCGAACTGCAGCGCCGCCGCCAGGCGTCCAATGCGTTTGCTGGGCGCCATGGCTTCATCACGCCTCGCGACCTGTTCCGATGGGCAGAACGCGGCGCGGTGGGCTACGAGCAGGTGCGTGTTTGCGCGGGAAGGAGGGCCGGGGGGGGGGGGTTCAGGGGCGTCACGGCTTTAGGTGGGGTGGTGGGGGCAGACCGAACACCCATGCAGTGTGGTGGCCAGTGACGTGTGGTGCACGAAGTGTGCAGCATGTTGAGTGTCACGTAACTCCCGTGCGACCTGCCCTGCGTTGTGCAGCTCGCGAGGCACGGCCCCTATCATAACCATGTGCATCCATGCAGCTCACGGATCAAAGGTCCAACCACCTCCACCTACACACATCTCTTCTGACCACACACACTTCTCTCCTAACCACACACCTTCTCTCCTAACCACACACCTCCCGCCTGTCCCCCCCTGCAGCTCGCCGAGCACGGCGCCATGATCCTCGGCGAGCGCCTGCGCAGCGCCGAGGAGCGCGCCGTGGTCGCCGACGTGCTCGCGCGTGTCATGAAGGTCCAGGTGGGTTGCAGCAGTGAGGCAAAGGCACATGAGGAAGGTGTTTCTCGCCAGGAGCCAGACCGCTGGGTCTCCCCTCCGGCCTCCCCTCCCCAAGAAGCTCCCTTAAGGGGTACTGAGCAGTTGACAGCTGCTTGACCCACACACCCCCCTCCACGCCCACTCCCGCACGCGTCCCTGCCATGCCATGCGACGAAGCCGATGATTATGCAACTATTGGAATTACCGTCTCAGCGGCCGGCACACGTGCAGCGCCGCGCTGATGACAACTTGCGGCTTGAATGAGGCTCCTCAACGCACACACATGCACACTTGCGCACACCCACAAACCCCCAACACACGCAAGCACGCACCCCATCGCCCCCTTGATTGTTTGATCCCTATTTACGGATTCCCAAGCGGAACCACAGCCCCCCCCTCCCCACCCCCACGCCATGCCATGCGTATGAGGCTTGTGACCCGCATCCCGCAGCCGCAGCCATCAGATCCCACCTGCCATGCGGGACGTCTCGGGCGCGCTGCACAGCGGTCCAGACGGGGTGCTGAGGGCCATGACAGAGTCATTCAACAAGCTATATGGCGGGGAGACCAAGCTCAGCGACGAGACCCTGAACCAGCTGGAGAACGATGTAGCGGCGTTTGAGCTCACACGCGCCACAGAGGTGGACGAGGCGCACGGGCGCCCCCTGACCTGGCTGAGACGGAGGCGTGTGTTCGAGCGTTGCGCTCGGCCGCCGCTCCGGGCGGTGACCAGCTGGACGCCATGCTGTTGCGGTGCCCACCTGCCATCGCATGGCTCACCGGGTCATCATCGCCGTATGGCGGTCGGGGAGAGCCCCGAGGGAATGGAAAACTGTTATTATCACACCGTTATATAAGGGGAAGGGTCCGCGTGACTCCCCTGGTAACTACCGCGGTATAAGCCTTCTCTCTATTGCCTGGAAAGTGTACGCTGCCATACTTCTGCACCGCGTCTCCACGCAGGTTGATGGTCAGTTGCATGAGGCTCAGTGTGGTTTCAGAAAAAGCAGAGGAACTGTTGATGCGATTTTTACTCTGCGCTCGCTGAGCGCGGCACATGCCGAGTACAAACAATGCATGGCTGTGGCATTTGTCGACTATTCTAAAGCTTACGATTGCATAAATCGTGCGGCACTGTGGAGAGTCCTTAGATTATCGTCGCATCCTGGGTGTGCGTCTGGTCGACCGGCACAGATTAACTTATATTCGGCAGGCGTGCGACACTGAGCCATTGAGAGCCTTGTGGCAAAGCGATCAATGCAGTGGCTAGGCCATGTGATACGCATGCCGGCTTCTCGTCTTCCTAGTATATCCTAGTATGACTTTTGACTGCACAATGGATGTGGCTCGGCAGCCTCCTCCCGACACTATTTTCTTAAGCTACTGATTCAGCAGCTAGGCGAAACTAGTGGCACTCGTTCTGATTGGAAGACTTTTTCGGACACGGCGTTTGAGCGTGCTCAGGATAGGGTCGGGTGGAGAGCCGTGGTGTACGGTCCGGCTGCCCCTCAGGCGCCGGCCCCTCCACCACGGCGGTCAAGTAGATTGGCAAGCGCCACTTGACCCCCTATCCCCTAGAAGCAGTTAGGACCTATTTTGGAGGCGTCGCACAATAGCTCTCCTTTTTGCTCTGGGACTACACGTTGGCAGGCAGCCGGCTGGTGGCTACCGCCCCTCACAAGTAATTGTTAGGGCCAGAACTGGACTTGGGTCTAGGCGGTGGTACTAGGACTAGAGGTAGTCTTTGCTGGAAAGCCGATGTAACTGTAACTGTAACTGACCCGCATCGCCCGCCCCCTCCCATCCCCTCATCGCTGCTTGTCGCACCGTTGGTCTTTTACACTGCTGTCGGCGTCCCTTCCCCCCCCCCCCCCCCCCCCCGAGGCAGCCCACCCCTCCGCCTTGTCAGGGCATTCAGTGCCGCGGAGTCTGGGGTTGCTGCCTTGGGAACATCACCTCCTCTGTTCCACAATGAGCCGGCCTGTTCAGTGCCGGACCATTACTAAGACCTTGGGACATCATCTCTTCACACAAGCACTCCCCCCACATTCTTCCCAACTCCCCCCCTGGCCCCCCCCCCCCCCTACCGCGAGGTTGGTGGCCCGAGGGCCACCACGGGGAGCCCCTCTCTCTCACTCACTCTCTATCTCCTCTTTCTCACTCCCCCTCCCCCCCTCCTTACCTCCCTCCCTCTTGACTTTGTTTCTGCCTATTTCTCCCCATTTCTCTCCCGCACACCCTCTCTCTCTCTCTCTCTCTCTCTCTCTCTCTCTCTCTCTCTCTCTCTCTCCCTCCCGCACACAGACTCTCTCCCTCTTTCTCTCCCTCACTCCCCCCCCCACTCTTTCCTTTCCCCCTGCAGGTCGACATGGAGAGCATCTACACCCGCGAGGGCGACGCCCCGCTGCGCCGCCTCAAGGCCGCGCTCTCACACACGGCGCCGGCCACGCCCGGACGGTCAACCGATGACTCTGCGCCGTCGTCATCAGCTGCCGCTGCGCCGGTCACCGACGGGCCGGTGTCTGCGATCCAGGCCGCGCTGCAGGTGGACCTGCCTGCTGCGCTGCCTTGCTGCCTGCTGTCTGATCTATGCCTGCTGCATGCCTGCTGTAAGCCTGCTGTATGCTGTCTGTGTGCTGTCTGTTGCTGCTGCTTTGCTGTTGCTGCTGCTGCTGTCTACTTTGCTGCCCGATGCAACCTGCTGTGCTGCTTTGCTTCCTGCCTTGGTGCTTGCCTGCCTGCTGCCTACCTGCCGCCTGCTATGCCGCTTGCCTGCCTGCTACCAGGAGCTTTGGAACCAAAACCCCGGCTATTCGCCTGCACAAATCATCGCAGCCCCAACCTCACAATCCCAACCCCCACCTGCAGGGCGTGGTCTGGACGCGGTCCATGCGCCGCCTGTACACCCTCCTTGACGGCTGCCTCTCTGGCAGTGAGCCCGCGCTCCTCATTGGGGAGACTGGCACGGGCAAGACGACGGTGTGCCAGCTGCTCGCCCTGATGCGCGAGCAGAAGCTGCACATCCTCAACTGCAACCAGCACACTGAGGTGGGTTTGTAATAGGCGGGAAGACGGACGGGCGCTGGCTGCTGGCGCCCCTGCGCGATGCCATGCAAGCGTGCCATGCAAGCGTGCCATGCAAACGCGCCATGCAAATTCGCATCCATGCCATGCACCCGTGCCGTGCACGCTTGCACCCATGCCATGCACGCGTGCACCAATGCGATGCTCGCATGCACTCCCTGGTTGTGGATGATGAAGCACAGCTATCTTAGGACACCATTGTAGCTCCAGCTTGCCGCCGGGGCGATGTAAAAACCACGCGTTTCTGATTTCTGTCACAACCGAGGGATAGCATGCCATCCATTGCTCGCCAACCATTCCATCGCCATGCAGCGCCCGCTCTCACCATGCTACGCGCAAGCACCCACACGCATGCATCCACTGCCAGATGATGTGACAACAATACTTTCGTTCTACCGCACGGCCGGCCCGTGTGGCTCGGCCTCTGGGGATAAAATTTGGAGACCTGAACTGATGGCACACAACCCCCAACAGCACACAGGCACATGCAAACAACACACTTTCACACACACACCTATCCTCCGCTGCACACAAAAGGCGCATTCGCCTCTCGACTTCGCTCCTCCCCTTTCTCACCTCACCTCTCTCTACTCTCTCTTCTCTCTCTCTCCTCTCTTCTCTCTCCTCTCCCTTTCCTCTCTCTCCTCTCTTCTGTCTCTTAGCTCGCTCGCTCGCCCTTCCCAAGAACACATATCCAAACCAGCTGCTCCCCTCCCCTTGATCCCAGGCCTCCGACTTCCTTGGCGGCTTCCGCCCCACGCGCTCCCGCGCCGCTTCAGTCAAGACGCTTGTGGCATCAGTCGCGGCCGCAGCAGCCAGCCCTCTGTTTGGGATGGCGGGCGTGGCTCCACCGCAGGTGTTTGTTGATGGGGGTAGCGGCGTGTGAGTGCTGTCGCGTGTCGTGGCGTCTTGTACGCACGTACAAAAAAATCTAAGCATGCAGATACTCCGTACATCCACACTCAGCCACCTATACCAGCCACCTATACCAGCCACTTACCAGCCACCTAAGCGAGCCACTTACCAGCAACCTTTGACAGCTACCTAAACAGTAAAGCCACACCCAACGCATCTCCCATGGGCGGACGGCGGACTTGTTTCCCGCGCGTGCTGTCCAATCGCGCGCGCGGGATCCGCCGCCTGCCCTAGATCGACAGCCCCTACACAGGCTTGTGCGCCCCAGCCCTTCACATGGCCCCAATGGCGCGCTCGTTTACGATGGCGCGACACCTGTTATGCCATGCCCCCTCCCCCACCCCCGCCCCCTCCTCGCTTCCGCCTCCCACTGGGACCCTCGAACCACGCTCTCCTTCCAGGGCGCATTTCGCCAGCAACACGCACACCACGCACGCATGCACACAGCACACACTGGCCCTCTCCACCCTGCGCCCTCTCTCCTCCGTACCCGCTCACTCGCTCACCCACGCACCTCACTGCCGCTCAGGTGCCCTCCACCTCGGACCTCGGCCCCGTCGAGATCGACGCCGCCCTCACCTCGCTCCGCGCGTGCGTCGCGCCCGTGCTCGAGTGGGCAGCGGCGCAGTCTGCAACGGCAGACGAGGCCGCCGCTGCGGTCACCGCTTCGAGTGTCAAGAAGGGCAGCGCGGCCGCTAAGGCGGCGCGCGCGGGCGCCGCGGCGGCGGCGCGCGCGCACGCAGACGCGCTCACGCAGGTGAGGCTTCTGTCTTCGGTGCCATCTCTCCTGTGTGTGCAATTGTGTGCAATTGTATGCAATTGTGTGCAATCTCTCCTGTTAGTGCATTGTGTGCAATTGTGTGTGTGTGTGTGTATGTTTAATTGTGTGTGTGTGGCTAGCTGAGTGGCTCATCTTGCGCCTGCCGTGTGTGATTGCGCTCATGTGCGTCAGCGGACCCCCCCTGTCAAGTCGACTGAACCGTGTCGGTTACGCTTAACCCCCCTCATCCTGCACCCCACTGCTCAACCTAAATGTTTCCTCCCCCCCCTTTTGTTCCTTACCTCCAGGCTGTTGCCGACGCAAGCACAGCGGGCGCTGCAGCGCGCGCGCCGTTCCAGTGGGTCGACGGCCCGCTCGTGACTGCAATGCGGCAGGGGGACATGATCCTCGTCGACGAGATCAATCTCGCCGAGGACGCGGTACTCGAGAGGCTCAATAGGTGTGTTGGAGAGCGTTGATGTGTGGAGGGATGTGGGGGAGAGATGGGGGGTGATCCTGTTGGGTGCTTACCGCCACGCAGAGAACGCTCTGGAGGGGCTGACAGGTGTGCGTTGATTCGGGCTATCTCACCCTTTGGTAGGTCCCCTCACAGTCACTTCCAGTAAGCAGTAACAGCTTACTCAAGCAGAGACGTCCTCCTCCCTTGTCTGTACGTGTTCCTTCCCATCCCCCGAGGCAGCCCACCCCTCCGCCTTGTCTGGGCATTCAGTGCCGCGGATTGTCGGGGCGCTGCCTTGGGAACATCACCTCCTGTTCCACAATGAGCCGGCCTGTTCAGTGCCGGACCATTACTAAGACCTTGGGACATCCACACACTTTCGTTCTCATCCTAGGCATTGGGACATCCGCTCGCACAGGCACACCGCGTTCACTACTCAATTAGGCACTGGAACAGCAATGCTGCTGGTGGGGCGCGTCTCACAACACAAAACTCACCTTTTTAACCCTCCGCCGTATTCGCCCCACGCAGCGTGCTCGAGTCGGGTCGCATGCTGACTCTTGCTGAGCGCGGTGGCGAGGGAGCCGAGGTCGTCGTGGCTGCGCCTGGCTTCCGACTCGTCGCGACCATGAACCCAGGTGGGGCTGTACGATGGGCTGAGGCATGGGACATGGTGGCTGTGGGTGGCCGGGTTGGTACGCAGGGTGGAGGGAGGGAGCAGAGGTGGTGGTGCCTGCACCTGGCTTTCGTTGTTTCCAGGAACCCAGGTGGTGTTGGGGCTGTTGATAGGGTGCGCTGTGGGCTTTTGGCGGGTACATTACTGGGCGGGTGGCGGAGGCTGCGCTTGAAGGAGCTGTGTCCTTCTCTCTCATGTCTGCCTCTCACTCCTCTCTGCCCCTCTTACTTACTTCTCTGTGTCTCTCCTCTGTCTCTTCTCTGTCTCTCTCTTCTCTCTCTTCTCTCTCTTCTCTTTCTCTCTCTTCACTCTTCTCTCTTCTCTGTCTCTTCTCTTTCTCTCTCTTCACTCTTCTGTCTCACACACGCGCACACACTTCCATCCATGCAGGTGGTGACTTTGGCAAGAAGGAGCTGTCCCCCGCGCTCACCAACCGATTCACGGTCGTGTGGGTGCCGGCGCTGGAGGACGAGGGGGAGCTGCTCGCCATCCTGCAGGCACGGCTCAAGGGTGAGTCCAGTCTTGTTTGATGCGCTTTGTCATCGTGCGTGCGCCCAGGCCCAGGTGTGGCTCTGCAATGGTTGTTCTTGTCATCTTGCATGCGCGATGCATGTGCACACGCACCGAGCCCCGTCGCTGATGCAACCTCTTATCAGACACGCGCCGTAACAACGCGCCCTGACTGATGCACCGTAAATTCATCTTTCCTTCACTCTGAGGCGCCGCTCGTGTGCACACAGCATGTGCATTCGCATGGTGTTGTGTATGCTCTCCCATCTTGTCGTGCGCTTCCCATCCCCCGAGACAGCCCACCCCTCCGTCTTGTCAGGGCATTCAGTGCCGCGAAGTGTGATGGCGCTGCCTTGGGAACACCACATCCTCTGTTCCACAATGAGCCGGCCCGTTCAGTGCCGGACCATTACTAAGACCTTGGAACATCAATCAACCATGCCATGCATGCTTGCCACCGCACAGCATCCCCGCACGCCAGCACTCGCCCGCTCACAAACGTGCCCACATCCGCACACACATGCACGCCTCCCATCCCACCTCCCCACCTCCCTTACCACCTCCCTCCCCACGTCTCCACCACCCGCAGGCGACGCCGCGACCGTCGTCGCCCCCCTCCTCCTCGACTTCTGGCGCGCCTTCCAGCAGCGCGCGCCCCCCGCGGTGCGTACCTGCCTCTCGGTGCGTGACCTCCTCTCGTGGGTCTCGTTCGTCAACGCGGCGTCGCCGCGGCTGGGCTCCCTGCCCGCGTACGCACACGGCGCGCACCTGACGCTGCTCGACGGGATCGGACTCGGAGCGGGCGTGTCGCCGGCAGTGGCGGCAGCGCTGCGCGCGACGTGCCATGCGCACCTGCTGTCACAGGTGGGCAGGTTGTGATGGATTGGAGTGCGCGCTGGTGGAGGGTGGAGGAAACCCTTAACCCGTAACCCTGGATCGGAGTGCACTTGCGAATATTTGCGCGGTGTGAGGCATGAGTTCTTGTGCATACCACATGCACTGAGGCGCCTGCATGCATACGGAGTCGGCCATTGCTGTGAATGATGCAACCAAAATCCTAATCCTAATCCGAGCGGTTAGTGAAGTTTCTCGCACTGAGGCAATCAGCTACAATGTATTCGTACTGTCTGACATACTGCCGGCCGGCACCGTGCACGCTGCATGTGCACCGCACTGCCCCAATGCCGCACATGTGCGCCTACCTGCCTGCATGCCTGCGTTGCGCCTGCACACACAGCTCTGCGCGGGTTATGATGACGAAAATGTCTATCAATCATACTTGAGCACTTGTGCTTGGGGATGCATGACGACTACAGTTCTATTTAACCCAGCTCTCTGAACCCCAACGCAGTTGCACGCTGCATGCGCATCGCACTGACCATACTGCATGCAAGCACATGAGTGAGAGAGGGCCTGGCTGATGCAACATGATAGGGCAAAATCTTATGCGCGTTAGTGAAGTTTCTCGCAGTGAGGCACTCAAACTATCTACTGTCTGACAGACCCCCTCTCTTCAGAATGTTGGCCTCCCATCCCATGCCCATTCCACCTCTCAATCTATGGGTTGTGTTTGCATGCACCGGCGCTGATGACCATCACCCGCGGGGCTTCCTGCCCTGCACAGCGCAGCCATCTGCGACGCAGTGTGACGACTGAGCCGTGTCATGTTCTCCCCCCTTTCACAACCCCTTTGTGTGTGCATGCACCGGCGTGGATGACCATCACCCGCGGGGCTTCCTGCCCTGCACCGCGCAGCTACTGTCTGTGAAGCAGTGTGACGACGGTGAGCCGTCTCTCCCGCCACCTTCAATCCAAAACCACCACCCCATGCCTACCACAAATCTCACCCTTTCTGCCCCCCCCCCCCCCAAACAACCCGCAGCTCCCTGACGACTCCTCAGGCGCGCGCCTCCACGCCGCCCTCGCGGCTGGCGACCTCGGCGCCCCGCTTGCGTCGCTTGTGGCTGCCGGGCTGCTCGACGCACGCCCCCCGCCCGGCGCGTGGGGCCTGCCCCCGTTCTACCTCCCGGTGCCGGAGGGCTCGGGCGACGGCGCGCGCCCCGACGCGGGATTCTCGCTGGCGGCGCCGACGACCGCGCGCAACGCGTTCCGCGTGCTGAGGGCGCTACAGGTGCGCTAAACAACGTTAACTGATGATGACGGATGTCACAGTCAGGGACACCTGTGAAAGACGGTTCCTGGCCCGAGCAGCTGAGATGGCTAACTATCGACTGGTGGTAGGGAACCCCACTCCAAAGCGAGTGGACGCACCCTTTGGTAGGTCCCCTCACAGTCACTTCCAGTAAGCAGTAACAGCTCTCTCAAGCAGAGGCGTCCTCCTCCCTTGTCTGTACGTGTTCCTTCCCATCCCCCGAGGCAGCCCACCCCTCCGCCTTGTCAGGGCATTCAGTGCCGCGGAGTGTGGGGGCGCTGCCTTGGGAACATCACCTCCTCTGTTCCACAATGAGCCGCCCTGCTCAGTGCCGGACCATTACTAAGACCTTGGGACATCAATCGACTCTGCCTGCCTGCCATGCGCAAATGTTGACCAGCCCAGGGCCATGCAAACACATGTTGACCACCCCAGGCACTCGTTTCAGGGCCATTTCCATCGACACATTTGCACCACCAGGAACAGGCTCTCTTATTCTGCTCCCCTCCCTCCCACGCATCCCGTCCCGCCATCAGGTGCCGAAGGCGGTCCTCCTCGAGGGCTCCCCCGGCGTCGGCAAGACGACGCTCATCGGCGCACTCGCGCGCCAGCTGGGCGTTGGGCTCGTTCGCATCAACCTATCTGACGCGACCGACATGATGGACCTGCTGGGGGCGGACCTGCCGGAGGAGGGTGGCGCGCCGGGCGCGTTTGCATGGCGAGTTAGATTGAATCAAACCCACCGCCATGCATGGGTCGGACACACATGCGCACCCTCACACAAACGCTGGCAAGCGCTCGCACACGCGCGCACTCATGCATGCACACATTCATGCACATCATCACCGGTGGGCCGCGGGTCGAGGCTTAACCAGTCTCCCCAACGCCTCTGCGCTCGGAGCGCCCCATCCCCGTGGGTGCACATTCCAGCAGAAACACCGCACAGTACACTGGCCGGCGGTCGCAGGCGACCTTCAGGTCGTCTCCCGCCCCGCCGCCGATGCTGATTCCATCGCCTTGGGGAGCCCCGTCGGGGCAGTTACCTCTTGGGTACTACCCAGCAAAGGACATCTTTATATTCCATGCACCATGCGCATGTGTGCGTGCGGCGTTGATGACCAACACCCGCGGGGCTTCCTGCCCTGCATCGCGCAGCTTTCTGCGATGCAGTGTGACGACTGAGCCGTATTCATGATCTCCCCTCCCTCTCCCTATGACTGTGTTTGCATGCACCGGCGTTGATGACCATCACCCATGGGGCTGCCCTGCACCACGCAGTTATCTGCGACACAGTGTGACGACTGAGCCGTGTTCATGTAATCTGCTTCCCCTCTCCCTATCACTGTGTGTTTGCATGCACCGGCGTTGATGACTATCACCAGCAGGGCTTCCTGCCCTGCACCTCACAGCCATATGTGATGCAGTGTGACGACTGAGCCGTGCCATTGCTCCCATACCCCGGAACTCACTCCCCCCTGCCCCACATGTGCCTGCCGTGGCGGTGATGAAAGACTGTTTACTGTCTGATCATTGAAGGAATGACAACACAACGTCTCTCCTACTCATACTGAGCCAACCGATAGCCCCTGCCTCTCATTTGAGAGCCCCTGGGCCCACCACCGCATGCTGCACAGCACGGCACGCAAGTTTCGAAGCAACGGCTGTGCCCCCCCCATGCCCGCCGTTGTCAAAAACATTGCGAGAGCGACGAGGACCCCATTAAAAGTGCCAAATGCAACCATCAGCAGAGGCAACGTCGGAGGGGACCCACATTTCGTTCCCACTTAACTTCCCCAACACACACCCCTCACACACCCTCCCCACACTCGGCCGCCCCCTGATGAGACACAAGCAGCTAAAAATTATGTTCACCTTGGAGAACTGATGTACCCTGATTATACGCTGGAAATCTGAGGGCTGCTGCACGCACATGCACGCACCACACACATTTGCACATAGCTCCATGCTCTTTAAACCATGCACCTTCAAACACTGCCGAAAAAAACACCACGTATACAGGTGCGACGGCCCTCTGCTCCGCGCCCTCCGATGCGGCGACTGGGTCCTGCTCGACGAGCTGAACCTCGCGAGCCAGGCCGTGCTCGAGGGCCTCAATGCGCTGCTTGACCACCGAGCTGAGGTCTTTATTCCTGAGCTCGGACAGGTGCGTGGGCTTAGTTAGGTGCGCCGTAGTCAGGGCTGCTTGAGTTGGTAGGCTGGCGCATCTTCCCCAGCTCTGCATGCTGCACATCATGCGCTTGTCAGCCTTCCTTGTCTTCGTTCCCCTCCGCACATGCAACCCTTCCTCCCCATCCCCATCGCACCCCACCATCCCACTGAGGCGTCTATATCAGTTGATTCCCGGGTTCACGCTCCGAAGGGTCCGTTCCCAGACTGCCAGAGCAAATAGCTCGCCCAATGTCGATCAAACAAACGGCGAGTGCTTACCCCGGGGCTCGCTATCCTCACCTCCTCCCGGTTGGGGATGAGGACGATGTTTTCCGGACACTCTCAAAACCCCATGCCGCCAGCATGCATGCTCACCATGCACCCATGCGTCGCCCCGCATGTGGGCACCATGCGCGGCCTGTGCGCCGATCCCATCGACCCAGCCTCCGACACTTGACCACCTCACCAAACCGCCGCCGCCTCTTCAGTCCCCAGAACCCACTCTCGAGTTGTCCAACCGCGCCGCTGACTACTCAGCTTCTGACTCTACCCACCCCTTCCCGCACCCGCAGGTCTTCAAGTGCGCCCCCGGCTTCCGCCTCTTCGGTGCCCAGAATCCCCTCCAGGAGGGTGGCGGCCGCAAGGGCCTGCCCAAGTCGTTCCTCAACCGCTTCACGCGCGTGCACGTAGAGGTGCGTATCCTGTGTGAATTTGAATTCGAAAATGATTCAAACTGTACTCAGTGGAGGTGGTTGTCTAGGCTGTTAAGCAGTTTGAGGCAGGGCTGCAGGCATGGGAGTGTGCAACTGCCGTGCGGTGCCCGGGTTGAAGCAGGGTTGCGGTGCTTGGTTCGAGGCAGGGTTTTGTTTGAAAGAGTGCAACCTTTGCAGTGCTCAATTGGGCTCTGCATTGGAGGTGCGTGTCGGCCGTGTTTGCTTGGAACGCTTGTGAACGCCCACCCACGCCCCTGCATGCGCATGAGAGGAGTGACGAAACGCACTGGGCACTGACAAAATGTGATAGAGATGCAAAGGGGCCTAGAAAACCCCAAAGTCTGACCTCTCTCTGTGCACCAGCCTGCGCTCATCCACAATACCCTCCAGCACCTACCATGACGTCCACGCGAGGGACAGATCACGCACATGCCATGCCTAATGGAGATTTGTTTCTAAGTCACGCCCATTCCCGTGCGTGTCTTAGCAGAAATACTCCGCAGAGTAAATCAGGCTCAATCAACTTCCCGGTCGAAATTCCACGGCCGAGGGAGCTAAACTAGGCCCATACACAATACGCTCCCTTCCTTCGCCTGCCATGCAAGCGCACACCCCACACTTCCTGCACCACATGTACCCGTGCACCGCCACTCCACACGCCCCCATACCCCACATCAATTGGAGGTTTGTTTCTCGGTCGCGCCCGTGCCCGTGCGTGTCCTAGCAGAAATCCTCGCAGAGAAAAGCCCAGCGGCGCACGTACCTCCCGGCGTCTCGATCACGATGTGCGACGGGAGTTTTTGTTGCCTCCGCACAGTCCCCCCCCCCCTGTCTGTTGCATGCCCCCCTCGCACACACAGCACAGCACACCTCCTGCCTAGTATACAGGAGATTTGTTTCTAGGTCGCGCCCATCCCCGTGCGCATCCTAGCAGAAATACTCCGCAGAGGAAACCCCAGCAGTGCACTTACCTCCCTGCGTCGTCACCCCCGCGGGCGTTGGGATTTTAATGACGCGGCACAGCCACAAAGTCAGTCACACAGTCAGTCAAACACATGCGCACGCGTTCCCACAGCTGCCGGTCATCTGTCTTCACACACACTCAATTCACGCACACGCCCACACCCGTCTTGCATTCCGTTGCCCCTCTGCTCCCATCGCCCGTGCTCCCCTTCTCCCTATCCCCATCATCCCACTGAGGCGTCTATATCAGTTGATTCCCGGATTCACGTTCCGGAGGGTCCGTTCCCAGACTGCCAGAGCAAATAGCTCGCCCGATGTCGATCAAACAAACGGCGGGTGCTTACCCCGGGGCTCGCTATCCTCACCTCCTCCCGGTTGGGGATGAGGACGATGTTTTCCGGACACTCTCAAAACCCCATGCGCCAGCATGCACGCTCACCATGCACCCATGCGCCGCCCTGTATGTGGTCACTAAACACACCCTGCACGCACCAACCCACACGCATGCGCACGCCCTCTGCAGCTGCTCACGCGCGCCGACCTACTGTTCATCGGCCAGAGCCTGCACCCCGAGGTCCCGCAGCCGACGCTCGTGCGCATGGTGTCGCTGCTGGGTGACATGGAGTCGGCAGCAACAGCAGGTGTGTAAATCTCTCTCTAGCGTGTGCATGTCGTTGGGTGATTCCCTCAGGCTACGCCACCAGGCTGTACCTCTCCCTTCCTCCCTCTTACACTGCACAGATATCAGGCTGCACAACAGGCTGCGCAGGCAGCAGGCTGCGCCGCAGGCTGCACAATCAGGCTGCACCGTCCTCGCCTCTTTCGATCCTTCACCACCCATGCTGCCTTGCCTTGCGTAAATCAGCAGCAGCATCACTGTCATGCGCCTCTTTTAATCCCTCGGCGCAGCGACACCCACGCTGGCTGAGTTTCAGTTGAGGCACAGAGCAACCCGGGAGATTCGCTGACAACACCAGGGCTAAGGCCCCATGACTGTTTTCTGATAGTAGCTCCTGGACATTCACACCGCGACGCGTGCACGCATACACATGCGCGCTTGCACATGCATATACTGCACATGCACTGCTGCTCCTACCCCCCCTGCTGCACCCACCCACCCCACACCCACCTCTTCAAACACACGCACTCTCACTTCGGCCACCACTTACCCACACCACACTCACACACACTCCCACACCGCCACACCACCACACCACCCACCACACCTTACCACCACCAACCTCCCACACACTCCCACACCACCACAGGCGGCACGTTTGCCCAGGCGGGCGGCCCGTGGGAGTTCAACCTGCGCGACCTCCTGCGCTGGTGCAGCCTCGCCACGAGCGCTGCAGCCGCGCCCGGCGGGGACGGCAGCATGCCCTCTGTCAGCGGCGGCGGCGACGCCATGGACGTCAACGACGCTTCTGCCGCCGCCGATGTCGCCACCGCCGCTGCTGCTGCTGCCGCCTCGCACAGCGGCGGCGCGGTCGCGTCAGCCGCGGCGGTCGAGACCGCAGTGCTGCACTACGCGCGCATGCTCTTCCACCAGCGCTTCCGCACGCCGGGCGACCGCGTCGCGTTCGAGGTGCTGCTGGCGCGCGCGTGGGCGCGCAGCGGCGACGGCGAGCTACTGCCCGCGACCAACAGCGGTGCGAGTACCAGCGGCAGCAGCATCGGGTGCGTGACGTGGGATGTTGCCGCGCACGCGCACCCGTCAGTCGTCGTCTCTTCGCACGTGGTTGTCGTGGGGCGCGCGGTGCTGCGTCGTGCGTGCGGCCCGCCTCCGGCTTCACAGGTGGGAAGATTTGCACTGCGTACGTCCTACTGCAAGCTGCGTTCGCTAGCTGCGTACGTCCTAGCGTAGCTGTTGCCGGCCATGCAGCTTCCACAGCCATGCAGATTCCACAGCCATGCAGGTGACTCAGCCATGCATGTGACTCAGCCATGCAGTGCCACAGCCATGCAGCCAAAGCTGACAAAGCCCCCATTCCCACAACTCCCATCGCAGGCAGCGCTTGCGACGTCTAGCGCGCCGTCAAGACCGCCGCCAGAGCTGACGCTGGTGCCGTGGCAGGTGGGGTGATGAGAGCCATTCATGTCCCTGTTGTGCTCGTAACCAGCCTGTGACAACAAAGCAGCCCTGCCAATTCGTGGTTTGCCAATTCGTCATCACCCTGCCACCATCCGCCACCACCTGCCACCATGCGTCATGCGCCTCTTTTAATCCCTCGGCGCAGCGACACCCACGCTGGCTGAGTTTCAGTTGAGGCACAGAGCAAACCAGGAGATTCGCTGACAACAACAGGGCCAAGGCCCAATGACTGTTTTCTGATAGTAGCTCCTGGACATCCACACAATGCGTATGCATATACCCACAGCGCGCACCATCCAGCAAAGGGCAGCGCCCTGCCAGTTCCCTGCCTCGCGTTTGCCCTGCCCTGTGTTTGCCGTGCCCTGCGCATGCCCAGCCCTGCGTGCCCTGCTGTGCTGCACGTGCCACGGATGGATTTTACAATCTGTGCCACTTACCCGTCACCTCTCCTCCTTTGTCCGCACCGCAGCTCCCCCTTCTCGAGTCCGCTGCGGCCGCTGTGTCGCACGGCTGGATGGTCCTGCTCGTGGGCGGGCCCGCGAGCGGAAAGACGTCGCTCGCGCGCACGCTCGCTGCGCTGACGGGGCGTGCGCTGTGCGAGGTGCCGCTGACACCAGGTGAGGGGTTTTGTGTGACTAGTCATCCACGCATAATGCCTGTGGGTGGATGGTCATGTCATGTGCATGCGTCATGTGCATGCGTCACCGATGGCACAAGCAGCGTGTCGATTCGTTTATGCCAACCGAAAGCGAAGGCGGATCTCGTCCCTGCCCCCACTGTGGCGTGGGCGTTCCTTTAACCCTGATGACATCCACTCATCTGCAATCACACATCCGAAGCACACATGTGTGCACCCACACATGCATATCTGGTTGCGAGAGTATTGCCACGCGTTAACTGCCGCGTCCGGGGTTTCCTGGTCGTGGCACAAGCAGCGTGTCAATTAGTTTATGCCAACCAAAAGCAAAGGCGGATCTCGTTACTCCCCGCCCCACACCGTGGCGTGGGCGTTCCTTTAACCCCGACGACATCCACCTCATCTTCATACTGCTGCGCATGGACTTGCGAGCACCCATGCATTCACCAGTTGCGGAGAGTTTAACTCGTGCATTAATGACTGCTGCAACATTTCACTGCACAAGCGACGCAACCCGAACTGCCCCGCCCACCCCACAGGCACCGACACGTCCGACCTCCTCGGCTCGTTTGAGCAAGTTGAGCCCGCGCGCCGGCTGCGCACCGCGGGCGCCACCGCGGCTGCAGTGGCTGCAGCACTCGCACAGGCGCAGCTGCTGCGCCCGCCACCGCCGCCCGTGGCTGCGGCTACGCCCAGCGGCGGGAAGCGCAAGGGCGCGGCAGCCGCAGCTGCTGCCGCGGCTGCCTCCGCTGCGGCCGTCACGGCAGCTGCCAGCCACCCAGTGTGGCTCAGCGCGGTGCGCGCCGCCGGTGCGGCGTGCGTCGCGCACGCCGCGCAGATGGCCGAGCCGGGTATCGCGCTCAGCCCGGAGGAAGTTGCCAGGCAGGTGGGCCTGCTGCAGGCGGTTGCGGCGGCGTGCGCGGCGGGCGTCGACGCGCTGTGCGGAGCCGACGGCATGGCCTCTGCCGAAAGCGTGGACCTGTCCGCCCCGGGCGGTGTCGACGCCAGCGAGGTGCGAGCGCAGCTGTCTGCGCTGTCCCGCGAGCTGTCCGCCCTGGAAGCGCTGTTCAGCGGTGCGAGCGGGGGCGCGGTCGCGGGGCGGTTTGAGTGGGTCGACGGCACGCTGACGCGCGCGGTGCAGCACGGCGGGTGGGTGCTTCTTGACAACGCAAACCTGGTCAACCCGACGGTGCTCGACCGCCTCAATGCGCTCCTCGAGCCGGGCGGTGCCCTCTACATCCCTGAGTGCGGGAGCGTCGGCGGGCGCCCGCGCGTCGTCGCGCCGCACCCCGACTTCCGCCTCTTCCTCGCAATGGACCCGCGCCACGGCGAGGTCTCGCGCGCCATGCGCAACCGCGGCATCGAGATCTGTCTGCTGCCGCCGCCCCTGCCGCCGGCGACACCGGCGCTGGTCCCAGCCTCGCTGACAGCAATGTCGGCGGCAGCTGCCGGCCAGCCGCCGCCCGGCTCCGCGCCCTCCGGCGTCCTCACCGACGCCCGCTCCCTGCTGCCGATCATCCGCAGCGGCGCGGGCGCGGGCACGCCCGTGGCCACCGCATGGGCGCTCGCGCGAGCGCACACCACGGTTGAGGTCGCGTGCCGGGCCGGCCACCGCCGTGGCCCGACGCCGTCGGACCTCCGCGCGTGGCTCGGGCTCGCGTCGTCGCTGCTTGCGAGGGGGCGGCCGCTCGTCGACGCGCTGTCTGCATCGTGGCACCAGGTGTACGTCGCAGCGCTCGGCCTGCCTCCCAGGGAGGCTGACGCAGCGCGCGCCGCGCTCCAGGAGCTGGTGGCGACGGTCGTTCGGCTGCCGGGCGACAGCCTCTGCGCGGTGGCTGCCGCCATAGCAGAGGTCGCCGGCGACGCGATGGACGTCGACGGAGCCGCTGCAGCGCTGGATGGCGCTTACGGCGCCAACACCCAGCGCGACGAGGACGATGTGCCTGCTGACGTGGCGCTCGCCGCGCGTGAGCCCTCTGCCGCGAGCGACGCCGCACAGGCGCTGTCGCTACTCAGTGCTTCGAGCCCATGTGTATGGCCCTCGCCGCTGGGCGTTGCGCAGCTGTCGGGCGGCGCTGTGCTGGCAGGTGTGTTTGGGAGCATGCAATGTACAATGTACACGCTAGCCACTTTGCACGGTGCATGAAAGAGAGCGCGTCGTAGTGATGCATTACTACAGTAATCCCAACAGTCTGATGGAAACTCTGGTCGGTATTCCACTCGTGACGACTATTCACACAACATCTTTCGGATCTGAACGACGCTCTCACTCTCTCTCTTGCTCTTGCACCGCGCATCCATGTCCCTTTTGTACGCCCGTGCACCCCTCGCACATCTCTCTGTAAACCCCCATCTTTGCAGGCGTGACGCGCGACGCGTCGCTCCTAGAGCACCTACTCAGCCTGCTCCTGGCGGCCGACGGCGGCTGCGGCATCGGTGGTGGAGGCCGCCTGCTCGCCAGCCTGCACGCGCGCGACGCCCCGTCGCCGCTGCTGCCCGTGATCCCCGCGGCGCTGCTGCTGCGCGACAGCTCCGCCACCAGCGCGAGTGTGGGAAGCGCCGGTGTGGACGCGGTTGGCCGGCTCGCGTGGGCCGCCGCGTCGGCGTTTGTCGGGCGCACCTCGCCCGCCGACCAGGCGCTGCGCATGGCAGTGCTTGCCGGCATGCAGGCACGCGTCTCAGCCGCGGTCAACGCTCTCGCGACTGGCGCTGCCACCAGCGGCAGCTCTGGAGCCGCGTCTGCGCTCTCGTCGCTGCTCCGGGGACTCGCGCACGCGGTGCTGTCAGACCCCCTGGTCGCGCAGCTACGCGCGGCCGCGGCGGGCGCTCTCGCTGCAGCGGGCGTGCTCGAGGATGTGGCGCAGCTGCAGGTGTGTTTGTTTGTGTGGGGGGGGGGTTCCTGTGTCGAGTGTATGTGATGAACAGGTTTAAGATACTCTAGCGGGTCCAACTCTCTGCTGGCTTGGATGTTGGGGAAAGGACACGCATGTTGGACCTCACATTACGCATGCAACAAAGCACCGGCGTTGTTACAGTTACAGTTACATCGGCTTTCCAGCAAAGACTACCTCTAGTCCTAGTACCACCGCCTAGACCCAAGTCCAGTTCTGGCCCTTACAATTACTTGTGAGGGGCGGTAGCCACCAGCCGGCTGCCTGCCAACGTGTAGTCCCAGAGCAAAAAGGAGAGCTATTGTGCGACGCCTCCAAAATAGGTCCTAACTGCTTCTAGGGGATAGGGGGTCAAGTGGCGCTTGCCAATCTACTTGACCGCCGTGGTGGAGGGGCCGGCGCCTGAGGGGCAGCCGGACCGTACACCACGGCTCTCCACCCGACCCTATCCTGAGCACGCTCAAACGCCGTGTCCGAAAAAGTCTTCCAATCAGAACGAGTGCCACTAGTTTCGCCTAGCTGCTGAATCAGTAGCTTAAGAAAATAGTGTCGGGAGGAGGCTGGAGGCTGGCCTTGCTGCCGAGCCACATCCATTGTGCAGTCAAAAGTCGTACGAGGAAGACGAGAAGCCGGCATGCGTATCACATGGCCTAGCCACTGCATTGATCGCTTTGCCACAAGGCTCTCAATTGGCTCAGTGTCGCACGCCTGCCGAATATAAGTTAATCTGTGCCGGTCGACCAGGCGCACACCCAGGATGCGACGAAGGCAGTTAGAGTGGGCAACCTCCAATCGAGTCAGTTGTGTTTTAGTAGGGGCCCATGTTTCGCAGCCGTACAGAAAGTGGGGCAGCACGAAAGTGTTGTAAACCCGCATCTTAGACTGCACTTGCATCTTCTTGCTGGCCCAAATCTTATCAAAAGACGCAAACACGCCCAGCGCGCGACCGACACGCACACCGATCTCCTTTTCCACACCACCACTCTGGGTTATCCAACTCCCTAGATACTTAAATGCAGAGACGGTCTTCACTTCACCACCAGTCAGCGCAAACGTGGGCAGATTCGCGTCAAAATCTGCTGGCAAAATCATCACTTCTGTCTTGGCGGCATTGATTTGCATGCCAAAGCTAGAAGACACTTTGTCAAGGATTTCCAGCATAAGCGCCAACTGAGCTGGGTCATGCGAGAACAAACATAAATCGTCGGCATTACTATGCGCTCAACCGACATCAGCATTACATCAGCATTACATCAGCATTACTATGCGCTCAACCGACGACGACAACACAGAGCCGCCGGCTCGGGTCACGACTGACACGCCAGCCCCCTCTGGCATCATGTCTAGCGCCTTTTTCACTATGTGGTCAATAAAAACATTGAACAACACAGGAGCAATGACGCACCCCTGTCGCACACCAGACGACACGGGGAATTCGTGCCCGATTTTCCCAGCGACCGTTCCTGCTGGCCACCGCTGGCCGTCTGTGATGCCGGGCCGGTATGCCCTCCTTGGGTTGGCTCTACGCTAGAGGGTCATCGGACTCGCGTCGTCGACACCTGGATCGCAGCGCGCCCGGGGGGTTGCCACCCCCCCGAGCGCACTAGTAGAACGTAGAAGCGGTGTGTTGGACTGACTAGTAGAACGGTGTGTTGGACTGACTAGTAGAACGGTGTGTTGGACTGACTAGTAGAACCCAGAAGCGGTGTGTTGGACTGACCGGCGTTGATGATACAATTATCTGCGCTTCTGAGGAAAACAACGCTGATACCCCAAAAGGTTGAATTTCTTCGTCTGAGCCGATGCTGGCAAAACATACCGCGCCCTGCATACCGCATCCGCACCGACCACTGTGCATGCCTGGTTGCGTTGATGATTAGCACAATCTATTCTGACCCCTCTTGTTTGAGAGCGCGTCACAACGCTCGCTGAGCACAGCTTTGCTTCCTGACTGAGCCACCAGCTCTGCACCGCATGCTCACCAACACCGTCACCGTTCCTGTTAAATGCTCGTAACCTGCGTCACGGCATCCCCTCTCTCACTACCATGCAGCCACGCACTCTCCACACCCACTCCCACCTCCCACTCTCACCACCACCACACACCCACTCCCACCACACACACACCAACACCCCTCCCCCACACAGCCGCTCGACCTGCGCTACTCCCAGCTCTACGGCGCCTCCATGGCGCGAATCCCATCATACGCGTGGGCGCGCGCTGCGGTGCTCCACGAGCGCGTTCTGTGCGCACAGGCGCGCGCGCAGCACCTGGCGCTGTGCGCGCGCGCGCAAGACGGTGCTGGCGCGCCGGGCCTGCCGGGGTCGGGCGCGACGCCCTACCAGGTGCGAAGACTTGAGCCATCCGCGCATGCAACTGCGCATGCAACCGCGCATGCGACCGCGCATGCACCCTCTTCCTGCTCAATCAGGTGGGCTCCGTTGTGCACTCGCATCAGTGCGTGCTTGCGCGCGGGCGTGACCATGCGCTTGCCATGTGCATGCCATTTTGCACTTTGAGAGAGTCGTAATGATGCAGTACTACAGTGATCCCAACAGTCTGATGGAAACTCTGGTCGGTATTCCACTCGTGACGACTATTCACAACATCTTTCGGATCTGAACGACGCTCTCTAACTCTTGCGCATGCTCTCGCTTGCCCTCTTGCTCTCGGAAGACTCTCACTGCACGCACTGTGCATGTCTGTCCGCCCACCGTCGGTGCAAGAGAGGAGTGACGAAACGCACTGGGCACTGACAAAATGTGATTGAGATGCAAAGGGGCCTAGAAAACCCCGTTGTCCGACCTCTCTCTGCGCACCCGCCTGCGCGCATCATAATGGCGAGCACAGCATGGCCATCCAACATGCAGCGGCGCAACAGAAGCATCATGGGCACCACCATAACCTTCAGCCAAGCATCAGCATGGCCAGCATAGCATGGTCACCACCCTCACCCTCTTTGCTCACCTCCCCAACTGCCTCAGGTCAGTCACTGGCGCTCCACCCACCCGATGGAGCGCGCTGAGACGGCCGCTCAGCACGCCGTCATCGACTGGCTCGCTCCCCTTCTTGACGTGATTGCTGTCACAGAGGGCGAGCTGCTCTCGCTGCCGCTGGCGCTGCCGGTGACGCATCCTGGCGCTGCTGGCAGCGAGGCGGAGGAGGGCGCGCACGCTGAGGCGGGGCTGGTGCGCGCGCTCGCGCGCATGCAGCGCTGGCGCAATGAGCTGTGGGGTGTCATCAACGGGCCAGTCACGCGCACCAGCGCCGCTTCAGCAGACGCGCAGCCGGGCGGTGACGAATCCAAAGTCGACCTGTCAGCGCTGACCTGGACGTGGCGCCGCCTCGACAAGTCGCTCCGCCTGGTGCTCAAAGCCGGAGCCGCGTCTGCGGTCGCGGCGTGCGCGACCCCGCCTCCGTCGTCCGCGCGCCTCGCGCACGTTTCGTCGTCAACCGGCGCGTCGCTCGGCCTGGACGCGGCGCCCGACAAGCCGCTCGCGTGGGCGCACGCCGGCCGCCCCGCCCTCCCGCGCTCGCGCGCGCTCCTGGCCGCGGGGCTGGCGCTGCGCCGGCTGGCGCGCGCTCTAGGTGCTGGCGAGGAGCCCATGGGTGACGCGCACGGCGGCGCCGTCGGTGGGGCCGCGTCCCATGCTGCTGCCGCGGGCGTTACTGCGGCGCTGCGCGACGTCGCGTCGGCTGGTGTGCCGCTGCCACGGATGCTGTCCGAGTGCGCGGCGCGCGTGGGCGAGCTCGAGAGCGCTGGCCCGACAACCGAGGTGCGCGTTTTCATTGTAACGCTATGCGCCTGTTGCTTGTCCGCCACCGTCTGTTTCTTGGCCTGGTCGTGTGCATGCCATGCGTCTGCAACTTTGCACCATGCACTTGAGATAGTCGTAATGATGCATTACTACAGTGATCCCAACAGTCTGAAACTCTGGTCGGTATTCCACTCGTGACGACTATTCACACAACATCTTTCGGATCTGAACGACGCTCTCTCGCTCATGCATACCATGGCGCCACATTTCACTTGCTAGCTTAACCGGTTCCATCCATGAATCATCCAATCCATCCAATCCATCCACGAATGATAATCCATGAATGATCAACATACCCAGCTCAGTTGGCGCTTATGCTGAAAATCCTTGACAAAGTGTCTTCTAGCTTTGGCATGCAAATCAACGCCACTTTCTGTACGGCTGCGAAACATGGGCCCCTATTAAACACAACTGACTCGATAGGAGGTTGCCCACTCTAACTGCCTTCGTTGCATTCTGGGTGTGCGCCTGGTCGACCGGCACAGATTAACTTATATTCGGCAGGCGTGCAACACTGAGCCAATTGAGAGCCTTGTGGCAAAGCTCGGCAGCAAGGCCTCCTTGACACTATTTTCTTAAGCTACTGATTCAGCAGCTAGGCGAAACTAGCGGCACTCGTTCTGATTGGAAGCCTTTTCCGGACACGGCGTTTGAGCGTGCTCAGGATAGGGTCGGGTGGAGAGCCGTGGTGTACGGTCCGGCTGCCCCTCAGGCGCCGGCCCCTCCACCACGGCGGAAGTAGATTGGCAAGCGCCACTTGACCCCCTGTCCCCTAGAAGCATTTTGGAGGCGTCGCACAATAGCTCTCCTTTTTGCTCTGGGACACGTTGGCAGGCAGCCGGCTGGTGGCTACCGCCCCTCACAAGTAATTGTTAGGGCCAGAACTGGACTTGGGACTAGGCGGTGGTACTAGGACTAGAGGTAGTCTTTGCTGGAAAGCCGATGTAACTGCTCCGATCAACATACAAACCAATCCCCGCCCGTTTCCCCCTCGCAATCGCAGTCCGTGTCGCGCGAGCTGCTCGGTGCCGGCGTTCTCGCCGTGCTGCGCTCCGACGCTGGCCTCAAGCGCTCGGTTGCGCGGGGGCTAGCACTCCTGGGGGCGCTCTTCGATGCAGAGGCGTCAAACGGGACAGCATCGAAGGTGCGTTGTGCGTAATGGCTGTTCCACTCGGATCTCGACTCCTTGGTTGGAGCAATACGCGGTGAATCGGTGGCTGCATTCTCCGCCACTGCCCTCCGCCTACTTCGGTTTTTGGCTGTCTCAGCTGTCCTTACAGTGTTTGTCCTTTGTCTAATCACAGCCCCAGTTGACACTGTCTGCGCGCCTGACCCGCTCTCCTTGCTGCAGGGACCCCAGTCTCAGCAGGCCGTCAACGACGCGCGTGCGGCCGCTTCCCGCCAGGGCCTGGAGCTCTCGTCCCAGCTGGTCGCGGAGGTTACGCGCCGCTGTGAGGCTGCCGCGCACTCTGCAACACAGCTGCTGCTGGAGGCGCCGCCTGGCGCGTTTGACGGGAGCGATGCTGCTTGCGCAGGTGGGTGGCAGACGCATGCATGCAGCACATGTGTGTGCTTTGAGCGACGTGCTGGGTGCAGGGCTGGGTGTGTGGTGGGATGATGGCTCGCGTTCAAACATGCACACAGCACACGCGTTCGCTCCCTCTGCATGCAGCAGCACCGGCGTTGATGATACAATTATCCGCGCTTCTGAGCAAAACAATGCTGATACCCCTAAAGGTTGAATTTCTTCGTCTGAGCCAAATGCTGCTGCGCCCCTCGCCACATACCTCTGTCATGTCTGTTCATCATGTCTGTACAAGCCCTTGTGCTGAGAGGCCGTGAGGAGAATTTTCCCCGAATGAACGAATCTGATTCGAACCCTTTATGGGTGGTCCTCCAACAGGGGCCTCCCTGCAAGCCAGGATAACTGAGCCTCTCTCTCCACACACGCATGCTGCATGCACTGCTCTTCCACTGCCTGCCTGCCCGTGATGCGTGTGCTGCATGCGCCGAGCGGGCGAACGTGATTATTACCAGGTTTAAATTGGTCCGTGTTTCTGAATCTAGGAATCTAACAACCTCCGAATTGAAGTGAACGCCGTTGATGATTCAACCGCTCGGGCACACGCTCACACAAAGGACATTTACCAATTTCCTGGCCATTCCCGTGCCAAGAGATCAAATGGCATGCTCCTAAAATCACAAGCGTCCCACGCACGTGCGCAGCCCACATATAGGGCTGCGCCATCTTAATTGGGTTGCGACACTCGCAGCAGCACAATACATGCACGCCCCGCCCATCTGCACACGCGCGCGCGCCCCTCGCTGATGATGAAACGAATATTCCAATCATTCATGCGTGTCAATTGAGGGCACTTGTCTTATGAAATTAATTCCTAATCTTCTCTCTGAAGCTCGGCGCGCGCGCGCACACGCATGCAGTGCATTGTCTTGCAACACATGCATCGCACACGCATCGCACACGCATCGCACACGGCCGCTGATGACCAATATATTTGCTACTCTCGAGTTACTCTGTGACGACAAATCAATCACACGCACAAACACACACATAAACACACACGCACGTAAACACACGCACACAAACACACACACGCAAACAAACACACGCACGCACGCCATCTCTGATTCGCTCCCTGATGAGCGCGCCCCTCGATGCATTTTGAGCCCCCAAGCCCGCATGCACACCCCACTGACCTCTGATGGCCCCCCACGGCTCTCTGCATGCAGGCGGCGAGGCCTCGTCCTGGCTGCTCCAGCTGACTCAGCAGCAGAACGCGGCGGGCGTCGTTGTCGGCACGAGTGGTCCCGCTGGCCCCGCGGGCGGCGGCGGCGCATCGCCCTCGCTCCTCGAGGTGTCCTCGACTGCCGCGCTGCTGCCGCCGGGCCTGATGGTGTCGCCGGTGTGCCGCACGCTGCAGGCCAGCCTCATGGCTGTCGTGGTGAGTGGCAGAGGTGGTGCGCGCATGCTCCCGGTGCAAGCAAGCTCTCTCGCCCTCCACACGTCGTCTGCCTGCAAATCTTGCCTGCAAACCTCGCCTGTGCGCCCCTGCCATTTTGTCTCCCTGCTGCGCCGCCATTCAACACGCCCCTCTCCCTCTCCCCCCACCCCCGCAGGACCTCGACACCCTGTACTCGCAGCGCGGCCTCCTCTCGTCCGCCACGCTCGCCGTCATGGCGACGCTGTCGGGCGCGGGCAGCCATGCGCAGCGCGTCAACAGCCTCGACACCGCCCTCACGGCGTCCCGGCGCCATGTCGCTGCCGCGCTGCACGCCGGCAGCGGCCGCTCGCCGGCCGACTTCGTCCCGCACATGCAGCTCGCATGGGAGCTTGAGGAGGTGCTCCGCACAGGGGCCAGCGGCGGCGCTGGCGCAGCTGGTGGCAGGCAGGCGTCTGTGCGTGAGCGCCAGCTGGCCGCGTCGCTCCATGAGATGTGGCTGTCGTGGCACGGCGCGGTGTGGGACTGCGCGTCGGCGCGGCGCATCTTTGTCGCAGCGACCGCCGGGGCGGCGCCCGGCGACTCAGCAGGCGGGCCCGCTGGCGGAGCGGCCGCGCCCCTGGCGCTGGCCATGAGCCACGTCGCATCTGCGCTCACGGCCGCGCCCACGCGCATGTACCTTGCAGCAGGCAGCCAGGCGGCCGCGGCGCTGCTGCTCGGGGCTGGGTGCACAGTTCAGACCAAGCCGCTGCGGCTGCTGCAGCTGCGGCTCGCGGCGCGCCACCTGCAGGTGCGTTTGCTGTATTGTGCTGAATCCATTGGAACCAGTCACACCCGCACTGCACATCGACATGTGACATGACACCTGCAAGACACCTGCCTGGCACACCTGTCTGACACGCATGCATCCCACTCCCTCACAGACGCAGGCCGCACAGCCCGGTGTCGGTGCATCAGGACCTCCTGGCGCCAGCGGTGAGCGCGCCGAGTCCCACGTACCGTGCGCGCAAGCGGCCCTGCTGTGCCAGCTGCTGCTCGCGCACGCGCAGTCACTCGACGCGCGCCGCCAGGGCGACCTGGTCGCGCTGACTCAGCAGCTGCTGGCGCTCGCGTCAGGTGCAAGATGCGTCCTCACCACCAGCGGGGATCGGCACTCCCTCTAGGGGGGACCCTACCACTTACGAAGGTTTCCGACTCGTGTCCACGTGCCTGCCCAGATTGCGACCCGAAGCAATGCCTGTCTGTCCTCTGGCGCACACCTCCCTCGCCGCACACATGCCACCCCACCGCCCCAGCACGCCTTGTACCCTGTGCACACAACCAACCCCTCCACACCCCTGCTCATCCAGGATCGGCCCCGTCGGTGCCGAGCGAGTCCGAGCGCTCAGCTTGGCTGGCCCTGCTGTCCGTCACGCTGTCGTCCTCATCGCACGCGGGCCTGCGGCAGCTGACGCCGTCGCTGTTGCTGCCGTGCGCGGCATCACTGCTCGAGGCGCTGGCGCCGTCGCACTCGCAGCAGGTGCGGGCCACTTGACTCTTAACTGGGTCGCTACAGGGTCCTGCTGGTTGCTTCTAGTGCAGCGTTCCTCCTGGTTGCTTCTAGTGTAGCGCTCCTGCTGGTTTAACAGTGTAGCGTCTGGGTCTGGTTCCTGCTGATTGCTTCCTAGTGTAGCGCCTGGGTCGCCTCAGGTTGGTGCTAGCGCAGCAGGTGCATGCATGACGTCGTCTTGAATGCACTCTGCTGGTCCCTCTTCGTCTGGGGCTTGATCTGTATCACCCCCACCACCTGCCCTCACCCACCACCCGCCCGAACCCGCCCTGCCCTCACCCGCCCTCCCCTCACCCGCCCTGCCCTCACCTACCCTGCCCTCACCCCCTGCCCTCCTGCCCTGCCTCACCCTGCCTGCCCTCCACCCGCCCTGCCCTCACCCGCCCTGCCCTCACCCGCCCTGCCCTCACCCGCCTTGCCCTCACCCGCCCACTCCTCGCAGTACGGGGACGGCGCACGCGTGCGCCGCGTGCTCGCGACCCACGGCCGCGTGTGGCTCATGCTCGGGACGGCGCGCCTGCACCTGGTTGCGCCGCCGCGCGGCATCGACCCCGCAGGTGGGCAGAGTTTCGGGTTGGCACAATCGCTCCTGGTTTTACTGGGGTTAAATAAGACCCTAACAATGGCACTCCCCCCAAAAATGGCACGACCGCTCCTGGTCGCCTGCTACACCTTCACGGGCATGGGCATGCACGCACTCATGCGCATGCAGCATACTGTATGATGCACAGCGCAGCACCGGCGGTGATGATACAATTATCCGCGCTTCTGAGCAAAACAATGCTGATACCCCAAAAGGTTGAATTTCTTCGTCTGAGCCGATGCTGGAAACATGCGCCCTTCATTGCGCCGCATTGCATGTGCGTTCGCACCTTTCACGACCACTTTCACACGCGCGGCAGTCGACCCCCTGGTGGCGCTGATGATTAGCACAATCTATTCTGACACCTCTTGTTTGAGAGCGCGTCACAACGCTCGCTGAGCACAGCTTTGCTTCCTGACTGAGCCACCAGCTCTGCGTCGCGCCACGCCACCCCTAACGGAACACACAGGCAACTACCGCCCCACGGCCATCAGTGTGCACTCACCCTGATCCCCTACAAAGCAACCATAACCCAGAACCACAGGCAAGTACCGGCCCAGAGGCCTATAGCCTGCAGGCACATTGACAGCCCCGCACCCCCCAAACACTGCACCCCAAATGCGCAGGCAAGTACTGGCTCAAGGCATCCTGCCTGCAGGCACACCCTGAACCCATACTGAGCAACCACAACCCAAAACCATGCAGGCAAGTACCGCCTCAAGGCATCCAGCCTGCAGGCGCACATCGGCGAGGTGCTGGATGTGGAGTCGGCCGTGCGCTCGGCGCTGCAGGTGCGTTGCGTATTTGCATGCGTTGCGTGTGTTGCGTGTGCTTGACTGCGTGGTTGTGCGAGTGTGGGCGTGCTTGTTGCCGAGCACGACAGCAGCGCGTGCGCGTGCTTGTTGCCGAGCACGCGCTGCTGTGCACCCGCATGTGCACCGCTGCACCACTGCCCGCCTGCCGACCCATGATACGCGCGCCTGTGCATGCTGCATGCGCCGAGCGGGCGAACGTGATGATAAACCTCCGATTAACCGAGCGGGCGAACGTGATGATTAACGTGATGATTAACGTGATGATTAACCGAGCGGGCGAACGTGATGATTAACCTCCGAATTGAAGTGAACGCCGTTAATGATACAACCGCTCAGGCACTTCTCATGCTCGCCTGTCAGCACTCGTATTTGCAGAGGCCGTGAGGAGAATTTTCCCCGAATGAACGAATCTGATTAGAAACCTTTATGGGTGGTCCTCCAACAGGGGCCTCCCTTCAAGCCAGGATAACTGAGCCTCTCCCATGCACACCACGCCATGTATGCATGCGACCTGCATACACCGTTGCACCACCGCCTGGCCATCAGCATCATGATGCCCTCGCGGTCATTGTCTGATACAAATCAGTTCACTCTCTCGCACCACCACCAGCACAGTCACCACAACCACCACCACCACCTCCCTCCCTGCAGGCCCTCCCTGGAGGCCACGACGAGTCGGGCCACCTGGCCCGCCTGTCGACCGAGCGCACCGCAACAGAGTCGGCCCTGCGCGCGGTGATCAGCAAGGTCGTGCCGCGTCCAGCGGTGGACCGCTACGGGCCGCTCGCCGACGACGTTGCCGCGTTTGCTGGCAGCCTCGGCGCGGTGGAGCGGGTGCTGTCGCTGTGCGCTGCTCTGGAGGGCCTCGCGCTGGGCGGAGGTGGGTTGAGGGCTCTGCACTGCGTTTTCTCTCTCTGTACTGCGTTTGTGGGCAGCCTGGGGGCGGTGGCACTGCGCCGCTTGCTGCTCTGGAGTCTACAAC
>VFSX01000419.1:105000-154226 GCA_016618255.1 Chlamydomonas sp. UWO 241 | reverse complement strand
CTCGTTGGACAGCCGCGCGCCTGCCAGCCTCGCACACACAGCTCAGCCCGCGGCGCCTGCTGACAGCCGCGTGCCTGCCCTAACACACGCAGCCCAGTACGCGCAGCCTGATGCCCCACAGCCTCAGCCAATCCTCCATGGCGCCGCCGCCTCCCACCCTCAACCACAACCCCCTCTCCCACTGACAACGATGGCGCCTCCCACAGTCACCCAACACCCCTGATTTGTCCGCCTGCCGCCGCCGTCGCTGTCCATACCTTCCGCACGCTTATGCCAGACCAAGGCCACACTTGGGGGGGGATGGTTCCACCTTTGGGCTAGTGGTTAACGATGTTATCTGCAATCCTAAAGGCTCCAGGTTCGATTCCTGGGTCGCTCACCGGTTTCTGGTTTCCGGTTTACCAAAAATACCAGTACCAGTTTTCCTTGTTCCTTGGTCCCCCCGTGTTGCTGTAGCCTAGGCGTCGGCATAAGGTGTTGCTTTGATGTAATACCTTTTAAAAAAAAACAAAAAAAAACTGCAGCCCAGCCTCCCCACCATATAGTGGCCTCGCTGGACACCCGCGCACTAGCCATGCACAGGGTCACCGGTAACGGCCAACGGGCCCCACCGTTGGCGTTGGCCGTTGGCTGAGCCAACCGTGCCAACGTCAACGGGCCAACAGCGCCAACGGGGCGAAAAACGCGCTTGGAAGCGAAGAATAATGTGCATCGGAAAATTCACGCGCGACGAGCCATTACTGGCGATGCAGCGTGGCTGAAGAGCTCATGCAGAGCTGGGAGTACAGTAGACACCCTGAGGAGGACACTGGTAGCACTTGTACACCCAGGCACACATACACATGCAGTGCTCAAGGGTGTTGCGTGTGGGTCGTGCTCAATCCGTTTGTGTTATTTCCCATGCAAGCATCATCGCCACTACTCTGTGGCTGCTAAGATCCATGATATGAGCACTTAAACGTCACCGTTGGCTGACAGTTGGCTAAGCCAACGTTTTTATTTGCCGTTGGCGTTGGCACCGTTGGCGTTGGCCGTTGTCACCGTTGGCCCGTTGGCGGTGACCCTGGCCGTGCACACACAGTCCAGTCCGCGCCGCCTGCCTGCCAGCCTCGCACACACAGCCCAGCACTTGCAGCCTTGGCTGACAACCACGAGCCTGCCAGCCTCGACACGCAGCGTGACGCGCGCAACCTGGCATGACAGCCGCGCAAGCGAGCTCCGCACACACAGCCCAGCGCCCACAACCTCGCCTGACAGACGCGCCGCCGCGTGGCTGGTGGAGGGGGCCCAGGTATAAACCCATGTGCATGCGCATCACAGCTGAGGCCAATGTAGGAGAACAAGGTTGAGGCACCACGTGGGGGCAACAAGGATGAGGCACGTGCCGGTCGTTTTGAAAAGCACCCGACGGATGCTCGTTTCTGCTGAAATTCTTATTTGAAATGAACAAATCGTGTATCTGGATGCACATGCCATGGGTTGAACCTTCTCTCGTTGACAATACCAGTAATGTGAGGCAAGTAAAAGGCGTCAGGGCTGTGAGTGTGGGACTCTCACACTATCCATCTCAATCTTACTTCAGTCCATTCCTCGCCACGATGCAGGTTATCACGGGAAGCTGCCAGCAGGCGGTGGCAAGGGTTTCGCGGGGACATGGTGCCAGCTGCGTAAGCTTAAGTACACCAACTGGCGTGGTCGCGCTGAGGCGAGCCGTACAGCCACAGGCGCGCACCGCGCCGCCATCTGCCGGAAGCGGCATCACGCAGGTGTTGATTGCCACTGCATCAATGCTCTGGCTTGCGTCGGGTGGAATGCTGGGAATGATCACTTGCATGCATGCATGCATGCACGCGATGCATGCATGGTTGCACCCCCCCCCCGGCTGTGTGTGAAAGCCCTGGTTGCTGTAGCTTCCGGGCCTTGTATTTTTCCTCAGGGTTAACGCGCTCCCGTTGAGCTTTCAACAACGACGACCCCCTCTCGTGCGCAGCCCTTCCCCACAGAATACCCTCAGATGCTGCGACAAGCCCAGGGAGCGCGTTAACCCTGAGGAAAAATACAAGGCCCGGAAGCTACAGCAACCAGGGCTTTCACACACAGCCGGGGGGGGGTGCAACCATGCATGCATCGCGTGCATGCATGCATGCATGCAAGTGATCATTCCCAGCATTCCACCCGACGCAAGCCAGAGCATTGATGCAGTGGCAATCAACACCTGCGTGATGCCGCTTCCGGCAGATGGCGGCGCGGTGCGCGCCTGTGGCTGTACGGCTCGCCTCAGCGCGACCACGCCAGTTGGTGTACTTAAGCTTACGCAGCTGGCACCATGTCCCCGCGAAACCCTTGCCACCGCCTGCTGGCAGCTTCCCGTGATAACCTGCATCGTGGCGAGGAATGGACTGAAGTAAGATTGAGATGGATAGTGTGAGAGTCCCACACTCACAGCCCTGACGCCTTTTACTTGCCTCACATTACTGGTATTGTCAACGAGAGAAGGTTCAACCCATGGCATGTGCATCCAGATACACGATTTGTTCATTTCAAATAAGAATTTCAGCAGAAACGAGCATCCGTCGGGTGCTTTTCAAAACGACCGGCACGTGCCTCATCCTTGTTGCCCCCACGTGGTGCCTCAACCTTGTTCTCCTACATTGGCCTCAGCTGTGATGCGCATGCACATGGGTTTATACCTGGGCCCCCTCCACCAGCCACGCGGCGGCGCGTCTGTCAGGCGAGGTTGTGGGCGCTGGGCTGTGTGTGCGGAGCTCGCTTGCGCGGCTGTCATGCCAGGTTGCGCGCGTCACGCTGCGTGTCGAGGCTGGCAGGCTCGTGGTTGTCAGCCAAGGCTGCAAGTGCTGGGCTGTGTGTGCGAGGCTGGCAGGCAGGCGGCGCGGACTGGACTGTGTGTGCACGGCCAGGGTCACCGCCAACGGGCCAACGGTGACAACGGCCAACGCCAACGGTGCCAACGCCAACGGCAAATAAAAACGTTGGCTTAGCCAACTGTCAGCCAACGGTGACGTTTAAGTGCTCATATCATGGATCTTAGCAGCCACAGAGTAGTGGCGATGATGCTTGCATGGGAAATAACACAAACGGATTGAGCACGACCCACACGCAACACCCTTGAGCACTGCATGTGTATGTGTGCCTGGGTGTACAAGTGCTACCAGTGTCCTCCTCAGGGTGTCTACTGTACTCCCAGCTCTGCATGAGCTCTTCAGCCACGCTGCATCGCCAGTAATGGCTCGTCGCGCGTGAATTTTCCGATGCACATTATTCTTCGCTTCCAAGCGCGTTTTTCGCCCCGTTGGCGCTGTTGGCCCGTTGACGTTGGCACGGTTGGCTCAGCCAACGGCCAACGCCAACGGTGGGGCCCGTTGGCCGTTACCGGTGACCCTGTGCATGGCTAGTGCGCGGGTGTCCAGCGAGGCCACTATATGGTGGGGAGGCTGGGCTGCAGTTTTTTTTTGTTTTTTTTTAAAAGGTATTACATCAAAGCAACACCTTATGCCGACGCCTAGGCTACAGCAACACGGGGGGACCAAGGAACAAGGAAAACTGGTACTGGTATTTTTGGTAAACCGGAAACCAGAAACCGGTGAACGACCCAGGAATCGAACCAGATAACATCGTTAACCACTAGCCCAAAGGTGGAACCATCCCCCCCCAAGTGTGGCCTTGGTCTGGCATAAGCGTGCGGAAGGTATGGACAGCGACGGCGGCGGCAGGCGGACAAATCAGGGGTGTTGGGTGACTGTGGGAGGCGCCATCGTTGTCAGTGGGAGAGGGGGTTGTGGTTGAGGGTGGGAGGCGGCGGCGCCATGGAGGATTGGCTGAGGCCGTGGGGCATCAGGCTGCGCGTACTGGGCTGCGTGTGTTAGGGCAGGCACGCGGCTGTCAGCAGGCGCCGCGGGCTGAGCTGTGTGTGCGAGGCTGGCAGGCGCGCGGCTGTCCAGCGAGGCCGCTATATGGTGGGGAGGCTGGGCTGCGGTATGGCCTTGGTCTAGCATAAGCGTGCAGAGGGGATGGACAGCAACGGCGGCGGCAGGCGGACAAATCAGGGGTGTTGGGTGACTGTGAGAGGCGCCATCGTTGTCAGTGGGAGGGAGGGTTGTGGTTGAGGGTGGGAGGCGGCGGCGCCATGGAGGATTGGCTGAGGCTGTGGGGCATCAGGCTGCGCGTACTGGGCTGCGTGTGTTAGGGCAGGCACGCGGCTGTTAGGAGGCGCCGCGGACTGAGCTGTGTGTGCAAGGCTGGCAGGCACGCGTCTGTCCAGCGAGGCCGCTATATGGTGGGGAGGCTGGGCTGCGGTGCGGCCTTGGTCTGGCATGAGCGTGCGATGGGTGGCAGCAGCGGCGGGCAGGCGCATCAGGGGTGTCGTTGGGAGGCATCATCGTTGTCGGGGAGAGGAGGGTTGTGGGTGAGGGTGGGAGACGGCAGCGGCATTGAGGATGGGCTGAGGCTGCGGGGCATCAGGCTGTGAGGCGTGGCTGCGCGTGGTGGGCTGCGTGTGTTCGGGCAGGCACGCGGCTGTCAGGGCTGCGTGCGCTGGTCTGTCTGTGCAAGGCTGGCAGGCACGCGACTGTCAGGAGGCGGCACAAACTGGGCTGCGTGTGCACGGCTGGCAGGCGCGCAGCTGTCCAGCAAGGCCGCTATATGGTGGGAAGGCTGGACTGCGGTGCCTTGGCCTGGCACAAGCTTGCGGTGGGGATGGACGACGGCGGCGGTGGGCAGGCTTGTCAGCGCTGACCGGTACCCCTGCAGGGGTGTCGTTGGGAGGCGTCATCGCTTTTGGGGAGAGGATGCGGGTTTGGGTTGAGTTCGGGAGGCGGCGGCGCCATGGAGGATGGGCTGAGGCTGCAAGGCATCAGGCTGTGAGGCGTGGCTGCGCGTGGCTGGGCTGCGTTTTTTAGGGCAGGCAGGTGACTGGCAGGCGAGGCTGCATGCGGTGGTATGTGTGTGCGAGGCTGGCACGCGGCTGTCAGGAGGCGGCGTGGACTGAGCTGCATGTGCACGGCTGGCAGGCGCGTGGCTGTCCAGCGAGGGCGCTATTTGGTGGGAAGGCTGGGCTGCGGTGCCTTGGCCTGGCACGAGCGTGGGACGGGAATGGACAGCGAAGGCGGGTGGGCGGACAAATAGGGGTGTTGGGTGGCTGTGTGAGGCGTCATCATTGTCAGGGAGAGGAAGAGGGTTGTGGGTGAGGGTGGCAGGCGGCTGCGGCATTGAGGAATGGCTGAAGCTATGGGGCATCAGGCTGTGCGTGCTGGGCTGCGTGCGTTAGGGCAGGCACGTGGCTGTCAGGCAAGGCTGCAAGTGCTGGGCTGTGTGTGCGGGGCTGGCAGGCGCGTGGCTGTCCAGCGAGGCCGCTATTTGGTGGGAAGGCTGGGCTGCGGTGCCTTGGCCTGGCACGAGCGTGGGACAGGAATGGACAGCTAAGGCGGGCAGGCGGACAAATAGGGGTGTTGGGTGACTTTATGAGGCTTCATCGTTGTCAGGGCAAGGAAAAGGGTTGTGGGTGAGGGTGGGAGGCCACAGGGGCGTTGAGGGGAGGACAGGCAGAGGCTGCAGGGCACCCGGCTGTAAGGCGAGGCTGTGCGTGATCACAGCGGGGGGGGGGGGGGGGCTGAGGAGCGGCAGTGGGGAGCAGCAGCAATCAGTACCTTTTGTAGTGCTGGAGTAGTGCCGCAGTAGTAGCCAAACTGTGCACCCCCTCATACATATGATACAGATGTCTCAGGACTGCTCCAGAAATGGGTCTGGCATGTGCAGCGTGCACAGCGTTCTGCATTCCGTGGAACATGTGTGGCATGGGCGCTGTTTGGACTCCCCGACTTGGGCTCGTGACTTGACACTTGAGCTCGTGGATTATCACGTGCGTGATGTGATGCTTCTGCACTGATACACCTTGTTATTTCTACCATCACGCTGGCATGCACCTTCAGGAGATTGGCAGACGGGGGCCCGCCCACAGTGTCAGACTGTGGAATGTACGATTATTCAATTCACGCAGATTGGAATTCCGCCAAGAGCAGAAGGGGGCTCTCCCACAGATTCAGCCTGCACAATATTTGATTGGTTTTTTATTCGGACTCCTCTCTTCTCTGGGAAGCTTGGATCTCCAGCAGGTATGATGATCAAACAACAGCACTGTAATAAAGTGAAAGGGTTTGGGATTGTGTTGCGGTGTTTTGATCGCAGCACTGTGATAAAGAAAGATCGAGGATTTATTAAAGCACCCCTCTGGATTCAATCACGCGCACGCGCGTATGCAGCACCACGAGGGCCCTTGATGATCGCCCTGGCCGTCAGCGCCGGGCCGGGCGCTGCTTGCACGCACTGACACCACAACGACTCTTATTGCGAAGGCCGTCCGTCCATTAACGTCGTGCATCCAATGCCGTGCACCCATGAACGTTGCGCAACCAATGTCCGCATGGCCTCACACATGACATGTCTCCATGTCCCATGTATGATCACATGGTCGTGTTGCCATTGTCAGAGTGGAACAGTGGCTCCGCCGGTTTGACCGTGTAGCCGGCACCCGAAGTGACGACGCTGTAAGAGCGGAGGGGGGGTGGGGGGCAGGTGTGTGTGTGTGTGTTTGCGTGTGATGTGGTTTGTGCGTGCGCATATACTCATGCCCAGAACATGTGTGGGTGGGCGGGTGTGAGGGTGTCTGCATGTGTGCGTGGTGTGAGGGCACATGTGAGGGCACATTTGTGTGTGCGTGTGCGTGTGCGTGTGATGTTGTGGTTTTTGTGCGCCTATGCAATCACGCCCAGCGCATGTGTGTGTGTGTGTTTGTGTGTTTGTGTGTGTGTGCGTGGTGTGAGGGCACGTGTATTGCGTGTATATGTGCGCGTGCATGTGCACACCGTGAGGGCGCGTGCTGTGAAGTTGTGAAGGCGCGTGTTGTCGGAGCATGCGAAGGTCATGCTTCTCAGGAAGTCCTCAATCCTCAGCCAATTCAAGTTAATAAACCCACATACTTCGGTACTTCCACCATCTGTGTATCTATCAAGGCAATCCAATATGGGGAGTCCCCACCAGGAATTTAGATTCAAGCCTTAATCAATCAGTCCCAATCAATCAGTCAATCAGTCAATCAGTAAGTCAACTCACGTGTGCATGTACTTGGCCTCCATCGTCTCGGTGGCCGGCGCACCGAGGAAGCGCAGCTGCTTGCCATCAGCAAAGTCAGAGGACTTGAACGAGAACGCGCCAAACCAGCCGGCCTGTGTGCGTGTGTGTGGAAGTGTGTGTGGGAGGAAGAGAGAGGAAGAGATGTGTGTTGTGTGGTAAGGCGACGAGGAAAGCCAACGTTGCTGTTACTGTCAAGGGAAAGCCGACGTCGCTGTTACTGTCAACACCACCCACCTTGCCGGTCGACTCGGGGTCATCAGCCTTCTCGCTGTCGGACTCGCCGTAGGGGTGCTGGATGGCACCGGCCAGGTAGGCAAAGCCGCCAAGGTCAGCATACCTGAATGTGAGATGGGTCAGTGGGTGTTGGGACTTGTGTGAGATGGGTAATGAGTGGGTGTTGGGACTATGATGGGTAAGTGGGTGAGTGTTGGACTCTTGTTCGTGAGACAAAGAGGGCACACAGTAGTTGCGTTAAGAGTGCGTGCGGGTGCTTGTTCACGCCGGTCAGGTAAGCAACGCCACCGAGGCCGGCGTACCTGTGCGTATTTGGTTTCATAAGTAAGTTGTGAGTTAGTTGTAGTTGAGTTAGTCAATTGTGTCAAGTCTGATAGGGCTGCTGGTTAGCGGTGGCCCCTTTGAATGGTAGCTAGCCTTGTCAGGCAGCTCCCTGAATCCCACGCCCCGAGGGTGTGAACTTTAAACTGTAAATAGCCATGTCCTTAAAACAATGCAGGGCGTGTTGGTGATGCGTGTTGAGTTCCGGGTCTTTGGCTTGCAAAAAAACCGCAACCCTTCACCTCAGCAATCACGATTTCAGTTCCCAAGGGCCTCCGTCCCTTGTTGAAAACCTGAGTAAGAAGTTGTCGAGATCCAACCCAACCCAGACCCAGACCCCAGACCCCAGACCCCAGACCCAGCCCCACGGCCCCAGGCCCCAGCCCAAGACTGTGCCCCCCCGATTATCTCGAACTCGCAACCATGTGGGTCCGCACCAGTAGGGGGATGTGGTCTCAGCGCCATACGGCGAGTTGAGGATGCGCGTGAGCTCCTTGGTCGAGAGGTCGTACTGCCACATAAAGTCAATCACGCGCGCACCTTGGTCCTCTGCGCGTGGGGGGGAGGGTGTGGGGAGGTTGTGAGTGGATGTTCCGCTCCCTCCACACATCCCCTAGGTCTGAAGTCAATCACGCAAGCACCCTGGTCCTCTGTGCGTGGGGTGGGAGGGTGTGGGGAGGTTGTGAGTGGGTGTTGTGCTGTGCCCTTCTCCATCAGCACCTCCTGCCCCCCCCCCCCACGCACACACACACACACACGCACGCGCGCACCCTGGTCCTCTTTGCGTGGGGGGGGAGGGTGTGGAGAGGTTGTGAGTGGGTGTTGTGCTGTGCCCTTATCCATCAGCATCTTCTGCCCCCCCCCCCCCATGCACACACACACACAGCCACACGCGTGCACCCTGGTCCTCTGTGCGTGGGGGGGGAGGGTGTGGAGAGGTTGTGAGTGGGTGTTTCGATGTGCCCTCCTCCCTCAGCACCTCCCCTAGGTCTGAAATCACGCCCCAGGATCCTCCCCCTCACACCCTGGGTTCCTCACGGCGCGTCCCCCCGGCGTGTACATGTAAACCTGTAAATCCTGTAACCCTGTAAAACCATACACACACACACACAGAAACACCCTTCCCTCGCGCATTGCAGGAACAGAAAAAGTAGCATCGGCTTAACAACGATGACGTCCGGCCATCCCAACTGACCTCCAATGATGATGGTGTTGTGGCCGGCCAGTGCGGCGACGTTGTCGGGCTGGGAGAGGCCGCGGATGTCGCACTGTCGGGGAGAAGGTCGGTTGGTAAGTTGGGTTCAGGTTTAAGGGTTTAGGGTTTAGGTTTGGGGGTAAGTTGGGTGGGAGGACTCTGGACTAAAACATCATGCGCGGGGGAGAGTGAGAGGGAGAGAGGGAGAGTGAGTGAGTGTGCGAGAGAGAAAGAAAGAGAAAGCTAAAAACTGTTTCAAATGTCCCGACACGCACTCACCACTCGCCCATGTTCTCGCCCGTGCCAGCTTTGACCGGCGTGCACACACTCGGCCCATACAGCCACCAGGCCACAGTTATGTCCAAGGGCTCCGGACGGATAATAATTCCTCCCAATAAACCCACCTCGCCCAGGTTCTCGCCCGTGCCGGCGTCGACGTGCGTGCCGCACACCTCGCCCGTCATGCGCGTCGCAGAGTAGTTCTCGTCCATGGTCCAGCGGTACACACAGCCGCAGGGGTTGTACTACAGGGAGTGAAAATGTGATGATGGTGTGATGAAGAGGGTGTAATGATAAGATTTTCGCTAGTGGCCGCCATGCACATTGCAGAGAAGTTCTCGTCCATGGTCAAGCGGTACACGCAGGAGTTCTATTGCAGAGAGTGAGATGGGTGTGGTAATGGTGTGATGATACTGCTATGATGATGGTGCTGCGTTGGCCATCGTATGAGTTCCGTGTCGAGCATACAGCAGCACATACAGCACATGCAGCACATGTAGCACACACAGGCAGCACATGTAGCACGCACAGCACAGCATGCAGCACGCAGCACGCAGCACACAGCACTGGTAGGCTGGCGTGCTGCGTGGCCTTATTGCTCTCCTATTAGAGCACCCCTAGACATGCATTCTAGGCCTGAACTCACGCCCCGGGGTACTCCGGACGCGTATGTGTAAACCTGTAAACCTGTAAAACCAGCACACAGCACGCAGCACACAGTGCACGGCACTCATCGCCGGAGCCACCCATGAAACACACACACACACTCACGCGCGCATGCATGTACGCACACACCAGTGTTTCCGTTAGCCAACCCGCAACCCAACAAAGTGCACTGGTTTGCGGATTGCGCGTAGTTCGACTCGAAATATTGCCTCCGTTGTGATGAGATTGGGGATTGAGCACTGAGGCTTGGGCTTGGAGCAATCATGACCCCAAGATCCTTAGCGGAACCACTGACACACACACGGACACACACACACCTCGAGGCGAACGTCGTTGGAGCCGCCCATGTCGTAATTGGGCGTTGGGTTGCCCTTGTTTGCGTAGTCCTCCATGCCCTGGCGGACCTGGGACATGGCGGTGTACCTGCAATAGGGAAAGCCACCGATGGTCGCGTTAGTGGCAGGCAGTCCAGCAGTCCAAGCCCCCCCACCCCCCTCCCCACCCCTCCCCCCCAATGGCGCCCCAATGGGTCTTTAAAGCCTGTGCCACCAGCACTGATGATGATGCGTTGAAGGCATTTTCACAACATGCCACACACACACACCGCCCCCCCAGAAACGCACAGGGAGCCGGTGTCAGGGCTGAACGCCAGGCCCTCAAACTTGGACCACTCGGTCGTGGCGCCCATGTAAGCGGCCATGCGACGCGTCTCAAAGAACGCAGCGGCCATGCCCATGCCCTCCTTGAGCTGAAGGCACTCGGGCTCGGAGGCGCGCGTGGAGCCGCGCGAGTTGGTGCTGTGGGGTTGTGGGGTTGGGGTCGTGAGAGCGATCGTGCGTGGTTGCAGGGGGCAGAGAAAGAGAGAGAGAGAGAGAGGGAGAGAGAGGGTGGGAAGGAGGGAGGGAGGGAGGAGGGAGGGAGGGAGGGAGGGGAGGGGAGGAGGGAGGGAGGAGGGAGGGAGGGAGGGAGGAGGGAGGGAGGAGGGAGGGAGGGAGGGAGGGAGGGGAGGGAGGGAGGGAGGAGGAGGGAGGGAGGGAGGGAGGGAGGGAGGGAGGGAGTCAGGGAGGGAGTCAGGGATGGGCGCGAGAGAAACGAGACCCACCTGGTGAAATTTTTGGGGCACGCGCCGACAGTGACGACGACGGCCTCGCCGTTGGCCATGTGCCTGATCTCGTCCCTGACCATGTAGTCGGTGGTCTCGAAGATGTCGGAGAACATGATGGTGTCCTGTGTGGGAGTGGGAGGGGGGGGGCGGAGTTAGAGGGAGTGAGAGGGAGTGAGAGGGAGTGAGAAGGAGTGAGAGGGATCCAGTGGGTGGGTGGGATGGCCCTCCAATGTATCATTGACAAAGGTAGACGGTCCCCTTCATGGCGCCATTTTGTGTGTGTGGTTGTGTGTGTGTGTGTGTGTTTGCTGTATCACTCGAGTGCTAGATCACAGTACAAAATGTGAAAAGTACCCACCGCCTACGCACCTCCAGCATGGCCATGAGCTCGTCCTGGGAGCCCTCGCCGAGCATGACCCAGGTGATGTTGAAGTCGCCGCCGTTGGCGCCGCCGATGAGCTGGTGAGCCTGTAGTTTGGCAGGGGGGGCACAGTTTAGCATCAGATTCATGGCCGAATTTATGTTATTTTGATGAGGCAAGCAGGGCAGCAGGAAAGCAGATGAGCTGGTGGGCCTGTTTTGGAAGAGGGGGGTGAGTGCATGAAGTCAGCTTGATGGGCAGGTTGGCCAGGGGCAGGGGACACAGCACACCTCACAAGACAACCCACACCTTTGCAGTGAGGATGCTGAAAATTACCACAGCAATCCGCATACAGGGTCTAATGTGTCATCAAAGGCGTCTTGACGTAAAATCGACCACAGCACACATCCAAGCACAGCAGCGCACCAAAGCACGCACCGTGGCACACCTCAGCACCCACACTTTATCGGGGCGGTGGGATCGGGGGCAGGGTATGAGCAGAATCACATCACGCCATGGCACACCTTTGCGGCGTAGATCTTTCCGGAAGACAAGTCCTCGGGGGTGTCCATGACGTACTTGTAGAACGCGCAGTTGGTGCCGTCGTCAGTCATGTAGACCTGGGCGTGTGTGCACGTGTGATTTGTTTGGTGTGTTGGTGAAGGAAGAGAGATAGATGTGTGTTGACAGGTATTGTTGCTGTGTGCATTGTTGACGTGAGAGAGAGGGGAGAGGCAGAGGGGAGGAGAGGCAGAGAGAGGGAGAGAGGAAGTCGGCCGAGAGAGGGAGAAGAGACGGGGAGAGAGGGAGTAGGAACGAGCAAGAGAGAGAGAGAGAGAGAGAGAGAGACAGAGAGAGCAAGAGAGAGAACAAGAGGGGGAGAGAGCAAGGGAGAGAGCGACCCACCGTCTTCTTGTCGGGCATGACGGACCAGATCTCAAACGCGAGGCGGCCGAGCGTGAGCCACTTGGTGATGGCGACATCGCCCTCCTCCGAAGTGATTGCCGCCTCCCAGCCGTGGCCGTAGTTGTAGGGGCTGTGTGGTGTGTGTTTGTGTGTGTAGTGTAGTGAGTGTGCGCGCGCTGTGTGCGTGCATAAATGTCGACACTTTGAGGCGCTTTGACCAAGGCCAAAGTGTGCATGCCCCTCAGCAGTAGCCTGTGTTGTGCATGTGCATGGCCGAGGCTGTGCGGCTGAGGGGACGTAGAGAGAGTCGAGAGCGATGGACAACCTCACACGTATGCCGCAGGCCATGCAAACTCACTTGTACGCGGCCTTGAGCTCAGCCCAGGGGGACGAGGCGTTGAAGCCGAAGTAGCGCAGCTGGCGCGTGGCGGCGCCGCCCTGGGAGTCGCACGAAGAGTACTCGCTCCAGTTGGAGGCCTTGGACCAGCACGATGCTGCAGATGTCGGGGGATGGGGTGTGCCCGGTCAGGATTGGTGGGGAAGGGGAGGGCACTGGGTCTAGTTGGCAGCCGTGGCCCAGCAGAATGTTGCAGGGGGGAGGCGAGGGGAGGGGGCACGGACATGGGTTCGACAGTTTGTGTGTGGGTGGGGAACGAGGTGACGCACGAAGCATGCTGGCTTCAGTTGGCAGCCTTGGACCAGCAGGACGCGGCAGATGGAGAGGGGGGGGAGGGGGGGGGCGGGGCACCCGTTCAGTGCGCGTGTGCGTGTCTGCCTGTGAGAGAAACAGAGCCGTTCGTGCGCGCGTGTGCGTGTGTCTGCTGTGACAGAACCAGAGAGCGTGCGTGCCGCCAGTATTCATGGCCTTGGTGATTGACGCCATGGCATGTTCCTCCCAGGTCACTACCCGTGCTACCGGGTTACTCACCCCACCATGAGCACATCAGTATAGGTGGTGACAAGCAGAAACAGAGCATGGGCGCAGGTTATCTCCACGTACCATCGGGCTCGTACTCCTCGGATCCGGCGTGGCTGCCCCAAGGCGTGACCGAGCCAGCGCACGGGATCCAGAGGCCACCCCACGCGGAGAAGTCGGTGGGCTTGAACCACACGGGCGTGAGGTGGCCGTCGAACTCGGACTGCTCGACCTGTGTGGTGGAGGAGGGTGGGGGAGGGAGGGGGAGGGGGGGCATCAGCCAGAAGCAAGGCTTTCCCGAGAAAGGCTCTCCAGCAAGCATGCATTTGTGTGTGCGTGTGTGTGCGGAGGCGGGGGGGGCCCACGGCAGGCAACCCGCGACACTGCAAAACCGTTGGTGCGACACGATCTGCGTGATCGCTGCATCCTGAACACGTGCAGGACTCGGCGACTGCAAAGCTGCTGCTGATGGCGATGGCCATGCGGTGGCAGTGGTGTAAGAGTGTGCGGGAACGCAGGGAGTGTGTGTGCGCGCGTGGCGAGCGGGCGCACGCGACTTGCCTTCACGACGTAGAATGCAGAGGGGGTTGGTGACTCGAACTGGGCCAGGAGGTACATGTTTCCGCCCTTGGTCACCTGCACAAGGAAGCCCAAGGACAGAGCACCTAAAACACTCAGGATCTGCAAGGACAGGCATCGTATAGCGAGCAGGGGGTTGCGAGCTGACAGTTGTGTCATCCCCTTGCCTCCACGGGGCCCCACTGCACACTCACATGCATCGAGGTGAAGTCGGGGTTGACCGAGACGTCGGGAGTCATCGTGGTGACGTTGCCAATCGTCCTCTCCTGCGGGATGGATCATGAGGCGGTTTTATTCGGATCGCGCGCAGGTATGCAACAGCAGCTTCTCATCACTTGCCATCTCAATCCCCTCGTGCGCGAGCGCTCGTGGCGGAGAAGACGCAGTAAATAGATGCATTTTGTCTCACCAGCATGATAACGTCGCCGTTCATGTCGGTGATCGTGCCAATTGGCAGGCAGGCGGCGCAGTCCGTGGGAGACGCATCGCCCGTGCGGTAGATGGTCTTGAAGCCGCCGAACAGGGACAGTGGACCGATGGGGCTGTCGCCCTGCACCACGGTGGGTGGGAGCTGGGCGAGGGTGCGCGCAGATGGGGTCGCCTGCGCGAGGTCGCGAGCTGAGACGATCGCCGCCATCGCCAGCACGGCGAGGAAGGACTTCATCATCGTAGAGGGTTGGGGTGCGATCAGCGAGTCGAGAAATGGTTCTGGGGCCCAGTGATTTGATTATCAAGATACAAAAATGTGTGGATCGCAACGATGCTTGTTTTGTCTTGTTTTCGAGAGCATCCTCATGATGAGATGATCAGATGATTCCGCATCAGCATTTTGCGTCATCGCGGCGTCAGGAAGATCAGGATGATCGGAGGATCATGGGGAACCCGTGGCCACGGGTGCTCCAGCTCGCCAAACTGCACGCAGCCTCTCTACTAACTACTAGAGAGCTGGTAGGGTGATCATGATGATGTGTGCACACATCTGGAGCTCAGGAGTGGTGTGGCGCCCGCAGTGTACTACGCATGACATGAGTCCGAGCTGCCCGAGCTTGTCGCCCGAATTAGGCGATTCCGATGTGGTGTTTCGAGGCAGAGGAGTGGGTCTGGTGCATGTAGCGTGGCGATGTCTTATATTAGCATTCCTGTGGACGCGTGCGTGTGTCGCGGAGCTCGACCCTTGTTGTGTTGTTTTGCTCCTCACTCGGCGGGGCTCCTTGCATGTGCTGAATGTATATGAGGTGGGGCTGTGACCCTGCTGTTCAGAACCACAAACATAAGCAAGGGCATTTGCTCACACCACGCATCGCCCCCGCGTACTAGAAAGTGCGACACGGGGGGGTCGAGGGGAGACGAGCGGGTGCTTGGAGGCAGGAGGTGGCGGTGGAGGGGGTAGAGGGTGGTGGGGGGCGGCAGCGTTGCGGCATTGGCCTGAGGAGTCTCTCATAGGAGTCCCACTCCCCACTGATGACGAACCTGAATTTCCTTCTCGGTCTGTAATAAACGACGGCGACCGTGCGTCGTCCCAGCTGTCGCCCAAACTTGCGGCATTCCTGGACTCCTACGTTTTAATCCTCAGGAAGTGATTCACACGACAGTAGCTCTACTTAGTACTATTGGGCATTTGAGGCATTTGGGTGTAGAAACACCTTGCCACACCTTGACCTTGCCACACCTGGCGAAACTCTCCCTCGCGCAACACGCTCATCGCGCGACCACAGGCGCACCGCTTGGTCCTGCAGATTGAGGACTGTAGCGTAGTGGTCAAGGGGGAGGGAGCAAGCTGAGAGGGTGAGTCTCTTCTCGCTTTGCGCCGCCACCGAACCCTCCATGCAGCATCCTCATGTGGCACTGCTGGAGGCGCGCCACCTGTGCGTCAAGCATCACATGGGCACGCTGCAATGCAAACGTGCTGCAGCTGCAATCCAATGCTTCATGCTCCTGTTGCTGCCATGCGCGCCATGCGGCCAGAGAGCGCCAGGCACCCCTGCCAGGCAACCATACACCTACCTGGTGCACCTGGAGCACTGCCAAGATCTGAGAGGGCGTTGCCTTCCTCCCGTGCCTTACCGTGTGTGCTTCGCATTGACCCGCACCTCGGGCGCCCCGTGCGTGCACCCCTGCGCTGGTTCAGGTGCCGGCACGGCAGCGCTTCACGACCAGAGTCGAGGGGGGAAGGCTGCACGCACACGCACACGCCATGGCCATGGATCAGTCAGGCGGCAGCAAGCGCGGCGGCAAGGCGCAGCAGGCGGGGCGGGTGGTCAAGGCCGCGGGGGGAGGAGGCGGCGGCGGTGACAAGCAGGCGAGTCATTGCAGTCCCCCCCCCCCCCCTTCCCCCAAGTGGTTTCCTTTTTCGGCTCCACACAGCCATTTGGCTGTATTCTGGCTGTACTTTGACTCTGAGCACAGCCCGACCCCTTCAGTTGATTGTTAGTCTGACAAGGTTGCCAGATAGAGCTCGTCTAGAGCTTTCAAGTGCCCTGTATAGGAGGCCAAACGGTCAACGGGCAGTCAACGGTCAGCGTGGTCAAAGCAAAATCCGGCTGTGGAAGAAAACATTGAAAGTCATGAAAATAAAATCACTGAGTCCCCCCCCCCCCAGTCTTCCCTGTTGTGCTCCTCTTCCCAGTGGTTCCTCTGTGGCAACCCGCCTACAAGTAACAAGTAACACGGGGTTTCCAGCTAAGCAGGCTACTCTTCTACTAGAGACACCCGCCGATACTCCAGCACACTGAAGTACTAGAGGACCGCCGGCTCCCGGCCGATAGACTACCGCTCCCGCCGGCTAGACTACCCCAAACAGCGGTCTCTGAGAGACATGTCTGGCAAGGAGCATATAGGAGAGAACCCACCTCAGTGTCACAGTAGTGGCCTTGTGGCCAGTCAAGCTGGCAGAGCCGACCGGCGCTGACTGGAACGGTCCCCGCCTGGCAGTGCATGGCTGTCCAGCTCTCGTTTGCAACCCGCCTACACGACTCGTATAAGGATCCTTATGTCGGATAAGCAAGGCCTTGAGGTATCCCTGAATAAGCCCCCTAAATAAGGCTTCAAAAGGATCCCTGCACGCGGGGTGCCTTTCCGAGGCCACTGCCTCTCTGCCCAGGCCGCCCCACGGCTGCCCGCCCGTCCGTACACCATGCATGCCCCGGTGGTTGCTTTGACGAGACATAAGCCCTCCCAGTGTCCCCTGGGACGGATTCCAGTCATTATTTATTTCCCAGCTCCAGCAACTTTGACCGCTCATACCAGGCACAACACATGGCGATTGTTCACGCAATGCATGCCGTTGTGCTGCTCTCGACGAGAGCTTTCCAACGCACCCCTCTTCACCCTCTCCCACCAAGTGTGGGGTGGTTTCCTGGGAAATGGGAAATCCGGCCCGGAGCGGTATACGCCTTGCGAGGGAATCACTGAGCCCTCCCCCCTCATTTCACAGGCCGGCGTCTCAAAGGTGACGAAGACAACGGCAGCGGCCGGCGCCCCTCCGGCCACGGCCGCGACGGCAGCCGCAACAAAGGCCAAGCGGAGCGAGAAGGCCGCAAGCAGCAACCTGCGCAAGAAGAAGCGCCTCGCGGTTGTCGTCGCGCAGAAGCGTGCGCTCAAGGTGTGGTTCGGCATCTGTCCGTCGTTGACTGCTGCACCCCCCCTCCTCCCCCGCAATGCGGTGAGGTGGTCCCATCATAAACCGCGCGACTACACCTCCATTCACACCCCTTGCACACACACACACACACGCACACACACACACATGCAGGAGGCGGCGGCTGCGTCGGGGTCGGCGCCCGCGGCGGGCACAGCCACTGGGTGCGACCATTCTGCATGCACTGCCCAGAGATGTGTAGCTCGTCCCTCTGCGCTTGCTGTCATTCCGCGGTGTAACACGCGCCCCCTCTGCGCGCCGCGCATGCGCCGACCGCTTGCAATCACCCCCCTCATACACAGTCAACATGCATGATGCGGCGCAGGGCCGTCGCGGCTGCCGGCGAGCCGGGTGTAAAGGGCAAGAAGAAGCGGAAGCGCGCGGCGGCGTTGCCGCAGCAGCAGCAGCAGGCGGGGCAGCCGGCTGCGGACGCCGTGGGCGTGCAGCAGCCGGCGAAGAAGAACAAGAAGAAGAAGGCGCGCGTGGGGGCGCCAGCGGCGCCGCAGCAGGCGGGGCAGACGTCCGCGCCGGACGCTGCGGCCAAGGCGCCGAAGGAGCAGAAGCAGCCAACGGATAAAAAGATGCGCGTGACGACAGGGCCGCTGCATGTGCTCACGGGCGAGGCCGCCACGGGCGCCGGGGCCACCGCGGCCGCAGCACAAGGTGTGTTTGGAGTCCCTTTTATGTCTCTGGTTCGTCCCCTTCTCTGTCGTGGCCTCGACCTGTCCGTAGATTGTCACTCTGTCTCTCTGTCGGGTTCACACGCCCCCCCCCCCCCCCCTCATGTCCAGGCAGCGCTGTCACCGGACGAGCTGTTTGACCTGACAACGCTGCCCCCGCCATGCTGATGCGCACCGGCATGCCGCGCCGATCCCCTCATTTGCCGTGCCCCCTGCCCTCCCCCCTCAGCTCCATTCCAGGCCGCAAGGCAGCGCTGTCGCCGGACGAGCTGTTTGATCTGGCGACGTTGCTCCCGCCGTGCATCGGCGCACCGGCATGCCGCACCGATGCCCTCATATGCCGTGCCCCTGCCCTCCCATCTCCCCTCCTTTCCAGGCCGCAAGACAGCAATCTCGTCTAGTGTTGGGACATGCCCTGCCCTCATAAACCCTGCCCGACCCCCCCCCTCCTTTCCAGGCCGCAGGGCAGCACTGTCGCCGGACGAGCTGTTTGATCTGACGACGCTGCCCCCGCCGTGCATCAGCGCATCGGCATGCCGCGCCGATGCCCTCATATACCGTGCCACCTGCCCTCCCCCCTCCCCCCTCCTTTCCAGGCCGCAAGGCAGCGCTGTCACCAAACGAGCTGTTTGACCTGGCGACGCCGCCCCCGCCGTGCATCGGCGCGGTGTGCCTGCGCTCCGCGCCGCGCTGCCCCGCGTCTGCAGCGTGGCTGGTGTGTGTGTGTGTGTGTGTGTGTGTGTGTGGTGTCTCGCTCTCTCTCCTTCTTTCTCTCTCTGTCTCTCTGTCTCTCTCCCCTGCTCTCTCTTCTCTCCCTCGTCTCTCTGTCTCTGTCTCTGTCTCTCCTTCTCTCTCCCTCCCCCTCTCTCTCTCCCTCGTCTCTGTCTCTCTCTCTCTGTGCCACCCACCGAGCGCCACAAAGCAGCCTCCCATCTCCATCGCCATCAAGTGTCAGAAGTGTCTCCACAACTGAACGCCACAACTAAATCCCATGACTACCACATGGCAGACATGTCTTTCTCTCTCTCACTCTCTCTCTCTCTCTCTCTCTCTCTCTCTCTCTCTCTCTCTCTCTCTCTCTCTCTCTCTCTCTCTCTCTCTCTCTCTCTCTCTCTGCCACCCACCCAACCGCGGTCGTGACGCCCAAGACCTCACGCTTGATGTCATCACATGTGGGCAGTTGGAACCGCGTATTTATATCATTGCTAAATGTCCTCTGGAAGTTCCTTTGGGCTGCTTGGATGGGGCTCTTGTCCATACAGCACACACATGCAAACACACACGCACACACACACACACACACACGCACAGGAGGTCCAGCGGTCGCGTGCGCTCGACCGCCTCCGCAAGAAGCACGCAGACCTCTGCACAGCAGCCGGGCTCGAAGCTCCCCCCCAGCTCTCGTTCACGCGCTGGCTCTTTGCATGCGTGGGCGCGTCGGACGGCAGGGGCGGCGGGACAGAGGACAAGAAGGCGGCGGGCAAGGCACGCAAGCGCCCTTTTGCCGGCCCCACGGACGCGAAATCGGACCCGCTCCTCCCGACGAGGCACGATGGTGGCGGTCTGGCATCAGACCACGTGCGCGCGGGGGTGGCGCAGGCGGGCGCGGACGCGCTGGCGGCGCAGGTGTGTGGCGCATGTGTTTTTGTGTGGGGGGGCAGTGACCAGAAGGAGTGACCACGAGGAGTGAGCAGAGAGAGGGAGTGACCACTCTGATGGGGTGGCAAGCATCAGGCCGCGTACGCGCCGCGGTGACGCAGGCGGGCGCAGAAGCGCTGGCGGCGCAGGTGTGTGTGCGAGTGGGTGGATGGGGGGGGGGGGGGGTGAAAGGGGGGGGAGTGAGTGGGCGGGGGGGGTCTACGTCTGTGTGGGTGGGTGGGTGACCAGAAGGAGTGACCAGAAGGAGTGACCAGAGAGGGGGAGTGGCCACTCTGATGTGGCGGTCTGGCATCAGACCACGCACACAAGCAAGCAAACCTCCTCCTTACGCTCCCCCTCCCCCACACAAAAAAATCCACACAAGCAAGCAAACCTCCTCCTTACGCTCCCCCTCTCCACACAAAAAACAATTGACACACGCAAGCAAACTTCTTCCTGAGGCCCCCCCTCCCCACAACAAAAAAACAATCCACAGCTCCCCTTCCCCACAAACAAAACAATCTACACAAGCAGGCAAACTTCCCTCCAACGCTCCCCCTCCCCACAACCAAAAAACAATCCACGCAAGCAAGCAAACTGGAAGCAACTGGCAAACTAACGCCCCCCCCTCCGCACATCAAACAAACAATCCACAGCTGCTCGCCGCGTCCACCAAGGAGGCTGCTGAGGTGGCCAAGCTGGCACAGCGGCTGTCGAGCGCGTCAACCCCCCCGTCCACACTATTGCTCGAGGTGTCGTTCCACCGGCACTCGCTGACGATGGAGGCGGGGGGCTGCTTCGTGACGCTAGGTGGGTGGCAGAGACAGAGAAAGAGGGAGAGAGGGAGAGAGGGAGAGAGAGAGAGAGAGAGAGACAGCGAGGCAATGAGAGAGAGAGATAGCAAGAGTGAGACATGGCAGTCATTTGTGGCACTCGCTGATGATGGAGGCGGGGGGCTGCTTTCTGACGCTAGGTGGGTGGCAGAGACAGAGAGAGAGGGAGAGAGAGAGAGAGAGAGAGAGGGAGACAGCGAGGCAATGAGAGAGATAGCAAGAGTGAGACATGGCAGTCATTTGTGGCACTCGCTGACGATGGAGGCGGGGGGCTGCTTTGTGACGCTAGGTGGGTGGCAGAGACAGAGAGAGAGGGAGAGAGAGAGAGAGAGAGGGAGACAGCGAGGCAATGAGAGAGATAGCAAGAGTGAGACATGGCAGTCATTTGTGGCGCTCGCTGACGATGGAGGCGGGGGGCTGCTTTGTGACGCTAGGTGGGTGGCAGAGACAGAGAAAGAGGGAGAGAGGGAGAGAGAGAGAGAAACACTAACACAGAGAGAGAGAGAGACAGCGAGGCAATGAGAGAGAGAGAAAGAGAGAGAAAGAGAGAGAGAGAGTGAGACATGGCAGTCATTTGTGGCACTCGCTGATGATGGAGGCGGGAGGCTGCTTTGTGACGCAAGGTGGAGGGCAGATAGGTGGGGGGCACAGGAGAGAGACAGAACGACACAGAGAGGCAATGAGACAGAGAGAGAGAGAGAGAGAGAGAGAGGGAGGGAGGGAGGGAGGAGGGAGGGAGGGAGGGAGGGAGGGGGAATGAGAGAGAGGGAGAGACAGAGAGAGAGACAACACACAGACACACACACACACACGCACAATTACACGCATGCGCACACCAGGCCGCGGCGCGTACGACAAGCTGTGCGTGCTGCACCGTATCCACGGGCCGGAGGAGGAGCGCTTGGCTGAGCTAACCGATGGGCAGGAGGAGGCGGAGGCAGCAGAGGAGGAGGCGGCAGCGTGCGCACCGGGCACGCTACCCCCGCGCACCACCGTCCACTGGCGACTGTTCTGCATCCTGCTGCGGTACAAGAGCCTCCACGGAGCGGGCTTCCAGGCGGTGAGTGTGTGTGGGGGGGGGGGGGGGGGGGGGGGCTACAAGAGTGCAACGCATGCATACGCACACGCACACACACACACGCACGCACACGCGCACACAGGCGTGCGGCCCCCCCGTGCTCTCCCTCCTCTCGACCCGCCTTGGCTGTGCTTTTGAGTGCTTTGCATCCCCACTCAATGCGCGATGGGCGTCCTACTGCTCCGCTTTCCCAGACACGGACGCGCCGTTCGGATCGCGCGGCAGCTTCTTCAGGTGTGCACGTTTCCTTATGTTTTCGACCTGCGTGGGCGTGGGTAAGGGCAGGGGCGGGGGCAGGAGCAGAGGCGGGGGCAGGGGTCGGGGCGGGGGGCATCATACTCCTCCGCTTTCCCAGACACAGACGCGGTGTTCGGATCCCGCGGCAGCTTTTCCAGGTTTGGGCTGCGACTGGGCATAGGCGTGGGCATAAGCGTGGGCGTAGGCATGGGCGTATTAGACCTGACTGGGCGGGGGCATGTGCGGGGACAGGGCCAGGGGCGTGTGCATGGGCGTGGGCATGAGCATGGACACAGATGCGTCGCGGCAGCTTTTCTTCAGGTGGGGGCTGCGACTGGGCAGGTGCGCGGGCGTGCGCGTGGCAGTCAACAGCTTCCAGTACGCACCCTCGGAGCGTGGGATTGAGGGTGCTGCCTAGACTTGTTGACCGTACGCACCCTCGGGGCGTGGGATCGAGGGAGCTGTCTAGACTTGTTGACCGTACACACCCCCGGGGTGTGGGATTGAGGGAGCTGCCTAGACCCTCGTGCGCGTGGGACTAGGCGTGGCCCAGTGGTTCCGCTGAGGATCTTGGGAAAGTGACGTCTCAGCCGGAGTCTCATGGTCACTCCCCCAATCTCACCCCGTCGGAGGCGACTTTGGCAAAACAGTGTGAAAATCAAGTGTTGACACTTTGTGCGCCAAAACTCGCGCAATCTCGCCCCCGAAATGCACTTTTGTGGGGTGCGGGGTAGCTAACAGAAACACCCTCACCCACCCTCCCGCCCCATGCGCAGTGCGCCTGCATTCGCGCCCGCGGGCGCGCTGGCGGCGGCGCGCGGCGGCGCCTTCCAGGTGGGGGGAGGACAAACAGGGAGAGGGAGGGAGGGAGGGAGGGAGGGAGGGAGAGAGGGAGAGAGAAAAAGAGGGAGGGAGGGTGAGAGAGAGGAAGAGCGAGAGAGAGAGGAAGAGAGAGAGAGAAACAGAGAGGGCGAGAGAGAGAGAGGGAGGGAGACAAAGAGAGATAGTGGAGGCAAGAGAGACACAGACTCTGAGAGAGGTTGAGATGAGCGCAAGAGACTGACAGACAGACAGGCAGATAGACAGACAGACAGACAGACAGACAGACAGACAGACAGACAGACAGACAGACAGACAGACAGACAGACAGACAGACAGACAGACAGACAGACAGACAGACAGACAGACAGACAGACAGACAGACAGACAGACAGACAGACAGACAGACAACAGGCAGGCAGGCAAGCAGAGAATGAGGACAAAGGGTGCGGGGTGTACAGTTCCCAGTTTACAGTACGCACCCTCGGGGCGTGGGAGTGAGGGATCCAGCCTCTTGAAGCGGCTAGCCCAGACAAAGGGAGGCTGGAGACACTTTGGGTCTGCACGCACGTTCAACGCTGTCCTGCCATCCTGCCTCTGCTAATTTCCCCTCCCCTCCCCCCCAACACACGCACACAAACAGGCTGTTTTACACAGCCCCGCCCTGCCCCCTCCCCCCCCCCGACCTCCCGCTACCCCACAACACCCCCAAGACCCCCCATCCTACCAGGTCGCGACCTTCCTTCACGCCCTCAGCCCTCGATGCCCCGCCCCCTCCCCCTGTCTCACCCCCTCCCCCAACACACTTCATCCCCATCCTCGCAACTCACCAACGCCCCCCCCCCAACTAACACACACACACACACACACACACACACACACACACCACGTCAACCCGCCCTTCATGCCCTCAGCCCTCAACGCCGCCGCGCACCACGTGCTGTCCCTGCAAGACACCCCACACACATACACACACACACACACACACACACACCAGGTCAACCCGCCCTTCACGCCCTCGGCCCTCAACGCCGCCGCGCACCGCGTGCTGTCCCTGCTGGACGCCGCCGCCGCCGCCGGCACCGCGCTCACGTTTGCGTACGTGCTGCCAGGATGGGCGGAGCTCGAGGGGCGGGCTGCGCTGCGCGCAAGTGCGCACAACCGACTCTGCGTGTGAGTGAGCGCTAACTCTTTGTCTGTCGCTTTACGTGCCTGTCTGTCTGTCTATCTGTGTCTGCCTCGCTCTCCCTCTCCCTACCTCTCTTCCTCTGTCCCTGCCTCTCTCTGTATGCCTGTCTCTGTCTGCCTATCTCTCTCCCTCTCCCTCTCTCTCCCTTGGTCTATTTTCTATGCCTCTCGCGCGCACTTGCGCGTGTGTGCATACGTTTGTGTACGTGCTGCCCCGGTGGGCGGAGCGGGAGGGGTGGGCTGCGCTGCGGGGCGGGCTGCGCTGCGCGCGAGCGTCTCGCTGTGTCTGTCTGTCTGTCTGTCTGTCTGTCTGTCTGTCTGTCTGTCTGTCTGTCTGTCTGTCTGTGTGTCTGTCTGTCGCTGTCTGTCTCTTGGTCCCTCTTCCTCTCTCGTTCGCGCGTGTGCGTGTGCACACATTTGCGTACGTGCTGCCGGGGTGGGCGGAGCCCGAGGGGCGCGCTGCGCTGCACGCTAGCGCACACAACCGACTATTTTTGTGAGTGGGCTCTCTCTGTCTTTGTGTATCTCTTTTCGTCTCACTATACCTCCCCTCCCTCACCCACCAGGTGCGTCGCTACGGCCGACCACTGCTTCCTGGACGGCGTGCAGCACACCAGCCCCACACCCGCCCACACCTTCCCACACCTCCCCACACCCACCCACACGTACCCACACCTTCCCACACCTGCCCATGCACACCCACCAGGTGCGTCGCTGCGGCCGACCACGGCCTCCTTGACGGCGTTGTGCAGCATACCAGCCCCACACCCGCCCACACTTCCCCAGACCTTCCCACACCTACCCACACTCACCCACCAGGTGCGTCGCCGCAGCCGACCACGGCCTCCTGGACGACGTGGTGCAGCATACCAGCCCCACACCCGCCCACACTTCCCCACACCGCCCCACACCTGCCCATGCGCACCCACCAGGTGCGTCGCCGCGGCCGACCACGGCCTCCTCAACGGCGTTGTGCAGCATACCAGCCCCACACCCGCCCACACTTCCCCACACCGCCCCACACCTGCCCATGCGCACCCACCAGGTGCGTCGCCGCGGCCGACCACGGGTTCCTCGACGGCGTCCAGCACGGCGCGGGGCGGGCCGACCCCTTTCGCATCTCCCCGTACGACACCGAGGTGTACGTCCTGCAGACCCATGCCGCAGCAGCGGCCAAGCCAGTGGGCGGCCTGGGCGACGAGCTGAGGGCCGCGTTTGCGCAGTGCGTGCCGAGCGCGGCGGCGCTCAAGCGGCAGGGGCGGGCGCCGGCGCCGGAAAGAGCAAGCGGGAGATGAGGAACTAGGTTAGCCGCAGCAGCTGCCAAGCCAGTGGGCGGCCTGGGCGACGAGCTGGGGGCTGCGTTTGCGCAGTGCGTGCCGAGCGCGGCGGGAGCCAAGCGGCAGGGGCGGGCGCCGGCGCAGGAGTGAGGGGGTCAGCAGAGGAAACACATACAGGGCGTTAGGTCGCGGCGGAGCGGACGACGAGGTTAAAAGATCAGTGTCTGCGCAATGAGTGCCGAGTGCGGTGGCCCTTCAAACAGCAGGGGCAGGCGCAGGCGCAGGAGTCAGGGGGGCTGCAGAGAAAACACAGACAGGGCGCTAGCTCAAGGCGGGTGGCGTGGACGACGTTGTTAAAAGAGCAGTGTTTGCGCAGTGAGTGCCAAGTGCGGCGGCCCTTCGAGCAGCAGGGGCGGGCGCCAGCGCAGGTTTTACACATACTTGTCTGGAGGACCGTAGGGCGTGAGTTCAGGACTAGACTTCACGTCTCTAGGAGAGCCCGCAAGGCCACGCAGCACGCCCTCCTACTAGGAGAGCCCGCAAGGCCACGCAGCACGCCAGCCCACCAGGGAGTCAAAAGAAGGAAGGCGCGGGACTGCGGGGAGTCAATCCCTAGTGACAGTGATTTTGTTTTCGCCATTGGGGCCATTTGGGGCCATTTGGACCCAAACAATGAAGTCAGGGGCCCACTTTGGGGGCCATGGGGCGGGGCCATTACGTCAGTCTACGGCAGTGTGGGACTCGTCCCCTCGTCGGCACCGCACGGGCCAGAGCGCGCTGAAGGGATGAGGGTCATGGGGGCGAATGCGCCTTTTGAGGCACCTCAGCACTGGTCAATGCTGAGTCAGCGGTCAAGGCAGTCAACGGCACATTGATCCGCGTACCGGCTGGCCACAAAACATCAACTTAAAAACTGAAAACAAAGTCACTGGGGGAGTGGGAGCACTCGAGATGCAACACTGGAGATGCGCTAGCTCTCTAGAGAGGCTTGGACGACGAGTTTAAAATAGGAGCATTAGCACTGCGTTCCAAGCGCGGCGGAGCCTAAATCGGGCGCCCACGACATTATGGGCGGAGGGAGGAGAGGAGGAAGCGAGGCACACACCTCAGTAGCAGTTCAGAGATAAATCTCACGGTCACCATCCTGGCTCAGTTTACATCAGTCGCCGCTGAAGTCGCCGCTGTAGGTTTGTTTCGTGCAAGTGCGGTCGTGCAGGCACGTGTGTCATTTGTCTACCAACTCGGAGCGTGTTGCAGCTGCTCTGCTTGCACATGGCCCACATTTGAATGGGCGTGAGACGACGCCCTCACAACCAAGCGGGTGTGTTGGCACGACATATGGGTGTGTGTGTGTGAGGAGGGGGGGGGGTCACAGGGCATCGCGGGCGGTTGTTGGTTGGACAGAGAACTGCGCACATTGGTCGGACAGAGAACACTCGCACACACGCACACACACACACACACACACACACACACACACACACACACACACACACACACACGCACAGACACACACACACACACACACACACACACACACACAACACCCCCTGTAGGGCCCCTGACACTCCCACACTCCCACACACACACACACACCAAAAACGGAACGCGTTTCACAGGCACCCCGCGACACCTGCGCCACCGCGGTAGTGGTGACCACCCAGTGGTGAGAGTGCCGTTGGCATCGCGGATGTGTTAGCAAAAAAAAACGACTGTACGACCTTGGAGGGACTGGCCTCCACGCACCACAAGCGCCCACGCCCTTTGTCGTGACACCCGAAGGCTGGCGTATGCGCCCCCGCGGCATCAGCCTTTGAGTGAAGGCAGGAAGGCCTCACAACCCACCCCTCCCTCCGTCGTCAGGAAGGCGCCCGCAGCAGCAATCGCACTAGGAGGGAGCGCAGCTTGTCAGTGGCAGTAGCACCGCTCAGCCATGGCGCTGGCCAAGCTGTTCGGGTGCGTGGGTGGCATGGCATGCATGGGTGCAAGACGGCGCCATGCATGCGAGGCAAGCAACCTGCCTGCTCATGCATGTGCACACGCCAGCAAAGTTTTCCATGGGTGTATGCACGCAATCACCACCTCCCCCTACCTCCCCATGCATGCACACGCGCACAGGCTGCTCACGTGCGGCGGCCGCAAGTCACAAGCGTCTGTCGACCTGCCGCAGCTTGCGCCGGAGCCGCCAGTGCATGTGTGTGTTGCACTGCATGTTTGTTTGTGTGTGTGCGTGCGTGTGCGTGTGGGTGGGTGGGTGGATGTGCGTGCGTGTGGGTGGGTGGGTGTGCTTGTGTGCGTGCATGTGTGTTTGTGTGCGTGTGTGTGTGTGTGCGTGTGTGTATGTGTGTGTGTGTGTGTGTGTGTGTGTGTGTGTCTGGTGGGAAGCTCTGGCAAGAGTGCAGGTAGTTCAATGATGACACACGCACACAAGACACACACACATACCCACACACCCCACCACCACCACACACACACGCAGCCGCACGGCCGCGCCCAAGCAGCCGACGAGTCGCGACACCAACACTCTGTCAGCCACGCTTGCACGCACACACACACACACACACACGCAGCCGCACGGCCGCGCCCAATCAGCAGTCACGTCACGGCACCCGCACTCGTTCAGCCACGCGCCCCTCCCCAGCGGAGCCCCAGACCTCTCCCTCTCACACACACACACACACACACACACGCAAACACACACACACACAGACACACACACACGCACACACACACGCACACGCATGCAGCCGCACGGCCGCGCCCAATCAGCAGTCACGTCACAGCACCCACACTCGTTCAGCCACGCGCCCCTCCCCAGCGGAGCCCCAGACCTCTCCCTCACACACACACACACACACACACACACACACACACGCAAACACACACACACACACACACACACACGTACACGCATGCAGCCGCACGGCCGCGCCCAAGCAGCCGTCACGGCACGGCACCCGCACTCGGTCAGCCACGCGCCCCTCCCCAGCGGAGCCCCAGACCTCTCCTCCCCCCCCCACACACACACACACGCACATGCATGCAGCCGCGCGGCCGCGCCCAAGCAGCCGTCACGGCATGGCACCCGCACTCGGTCAGCCACGCGGCCCTCCCCAGCGGAGCCCCAGACCTCTCCCCCCCCTCCCCCACACACACTCACACACACACACACACACGCACACGCATGCAGCCGCACAGCCGCACCCAATCAGCAGTCACGTCACGGCACCCGCACTCGTTCAGCCACGCGCCCCGCCCCAGCGGAGCCCCAGACCTCCCCCCCCCCAACACACACACACGCACACACACACACACACACGCACACGCATGCAGCCGCACGGCCGCGCCCAAGCAGCCGTCACGTCACGGCACCCGCACTCGTTCAGCCACGCGCCCCTCCCCAGCGGAGCCCCAGACCTCTCTCGTATGTCTATGTCTTCAGAAACGGCCGCCGCGAATTCGGAGATTGCGCGAATTTCACGCGCTAACTCGATGGCTGCGATGTCACACGACCAGGTGCGTGCATGCGTGTGTGTGTGTGTGTGTGCATGTGTGGAAGGTGTGTGGTAGGTGCCAACTCGGAGGTTGCGCCAACTCGGCGGCTGCAATATCACACCAGGTGTGTGTGTGCGTGCGTGTGTGTGTAGTGTGTGTGTGTGTGTGTGCATGTGTGTGTGCGGTGGAAGGTGTATGGTAGGTGCCAACTCAGTGGCTGCGATGTCACACGACCAGGTGCGTGTGTGTGGGGGGGAGGGGGAGTGTGTGTGCGGGTGTGTGTATGTGTTTGCGTGTGTTTGGAAGGTGTGTGGTAGGTGCCAACTCGGAGATTGCGCGGATCTCGTGCGCCAACTTGGTGTCTGCGATGTCACACAACCAGATGTGTGTGTGCGTGCATGCGTGTGTGTGTGTGTGCGTGTGTGTGTGTGTGCGGTGGAGGGTGTGTGGTACGCGCCAACTTGGTGGCGGCAATGTCACATGACCAGTTGAATGTGTGTGTGGGGGGGAGGGGGGAGTTGTGTGGTCCGCGCCAACTCGGAGGTTGCGTGAATCTCACGCGCCAACTCGGCGGCTGAATGCCACACTGACCAGATGTGTGTGTCTGTGTATGTGTGTGTGTGTGTGCGCGCGTGCGTGCGTTCATGTTTGCGTGTGTGTGCGTGGGTAGGTGGGTGGGTGCGTGGGTGGGTGGGCGTGTGTGTGGATGGGTGCAATGGTGTGGACGGGTGCAATGGTGTGGATGGGTGCAATGGTGTGGACGGGTGTGATGTTCGGGCGACGCGCACGCTTGATGGCCGGTGCTTGCTCCCCGCATCCTGATAGCACGACTCGCACTCACTCACATCACTCCCTCACATCACTTACATCACTCCCTCACATCACTCACATCACTCACATCACTCACATCACTCCCTGCATCCTGATAGCACGACTCGCACTCACTCACATCTCTCACATCACTCACATCACACACATCACTCATATCACTCCCCGCATCCTCATGGCACGACTCACACTCACTCACACCCACGCGTCCATAAACGCACACTGCACACACACACACACTCCACACTCCACCCCCACACTTCCACACTTGCGCCACACAGACGCCCTACGGAGATGGCTCTCCCACACTCCACACCCAAACTTGTACTCCACACTATACCCCCGCTCCTCCACACTGCGCCACACAGACGCCCGACGTCCTGGCGCCCGACGGCGACGGCGAAGGCTGAAACTTGGTAATCTCGAGCGTGCGCGAAAGAAAAAAAAAAGAAAAAAAACAGCCCACACCAAACTCCCACACACCCACAATTCCCCCACGCACAGACGCCCGACGTTCTGGCGCCCGACGGCGATGGCGACGGCCAAACCCTCGGTCATCTCGAGCGTGCGCGGAAAAAAAAACTGCCCACACCCAAAACTCCCAAACCCCCACACTTTTCCCGCACAGACGCCCGACGTCCTGGCCCTCGACGGCGACGCCGACGGCGACGGCCGAAACTCAAGCGTGCGCGGCACGGTCGGCAGCCGGTCCGACCATGGGTCGGGCCAAGCGAGCGTGGGCAACGTGTCTAAGCGGTCTCGGACGAACAAGGCTGGGCGTCCGATGGGCGGGCCAGGGCACGACGACCCCTGGGACTGACACCAGGGGGCGGTGGTGTGGGTTTGTCGGGAGAGAGGTTTACCAGTTTTACACGTATGCTCCCAGCTCCCTGTGAAGGGCCGCACCAAGGCGTGGATGGGAGAACTCCTGGGGCCTGCGCCAGCCGGCTCTTGAGGGGAGAGAGGGGGGAGATTGGGGGAGAGAGGGAGAGGATGTGGGGTGGGGGGAGACCAAGGGGTTGACGGACGAGGGGTGGGCTGGGTGCGCTGCCCGCAGGCATGCGTGCGCGCCCGCCCCCCCCGTCAGGCAGCGTGACACATCGGCCACGAAGCCAAGTGTGCCGGCCGTCGCGTATAGATGATGAGAGTTTTACAATCCACTTCTGGCGGTCACACGTACGGTTCCAAAGCTCCAGTGGGACTCAGAGAAACAAGGCTCAAGGCCCACAAAAGGTCAAGCTACAAGTAGCCCACGGTAACGCCATCCACACTTGGTGGCGGGCGCCAAGCAAGCAGCACCACTGTGCAGGCTGCACACCCAGCCCCTCAATTGGCCAGAGGGCGGACCCAAGGTATAAAACCATGAAGGGACCAAAAAGCCCTCCCCCAGACCACCGGAAGCGGGGCTAGTAGTACACCCGCCGCAGCACTCTACTCAGCGACCACACCGCACCCGCCACCGCACGCGTATAGTTACATTTCATGGGCACCGCTGAGTGTGGGCCCAGCTAGTAGAACTTCCTCCAGTGATAGCCAGCTTCGAGTGGATAGCCAGCTTGAGGGACATTGTTTGTGAACACATGAGTAACGGGCCGTACACTTTTGGCAAGTTCAATCACCAGTCTGTCCTCTTGTGGTTGGTGGGTCCCTTGGTATCATCGTCGTCGTCGAATACATAACACAACGGGAGCGCCTAGACCCTGAGTAAAGAGCAAAAAGCAAATGACAGAGTGTGGGTCCCTTGTTATCAGGTGTGGAGCGGTCACAGGTTACGCACGCATAAAGAGATATCAAAAGCCCACCCGACGATAATCGTCAACCGATTCGAGCTCATGCAACTTAGACCAAGGGGCCCCTGACTTAGACCTGTGCGAGATGCCACACAAGTTCGAAAAGTTCGAAAAGTTCTCCGGAAGCACTTCGATTGTAGACACAGAGAGCATTACTCTAGGCTCTACATTACTCAACACACCCATACACTCCAACCCCTACTGCCAAAGCCAGTGTCGCACGCACGTTCAAGGTTAGTATCGACGAGCAAGTCATGCACCCACATGCGTCGCTCCCCTCCCCTCCCTCTGCCTGCAACCGGGCTGCCATGAATAGTGTCTGTCTGCCCGCCTGCCTGCCTGCCTGCGTTAGGAGCCAGAAAAAAACTAGCTATCACGACACCATTTTGCCCGTGATGCCTGGGCGCCAGTGGGCACAGCGTGGGACCAGACAGCATGAGTGGTCGACCGTGGACAGCACACGCGCCTGCGATTTCTAGCTCTCAGGCATCATGGCTCGGCGGCGCCGTTTGCTGACGTGTTTCCTGCATGCGACTCAAACCTGCCATGCGCAGTGCAACGCCGCCCCAGTTACATCAAACGCGTGAGAGAGGAGGCATATTGAGCAGGCCGAGATGAGCAGGTGGGAGATGCACGCACATGGTCCCGAGCATACGATTTGTGCTAGCATGCATGATATCAGGGGGCCCCTGCATGACATGCGCGCGCACACACGCACACACACACACACACACACCACACACACACAGACACAACCACACACACACACACACACACACACAAAAACGCACACACACACACTCGCACTCTCACACGCACACAAATCGCACACACGCACACACACACACGCATCAGGTGGATGTGCATGTGGCCGTCCCATGCGACAGACGAGCCTGCGCCCGCCAGCAAGGCAGAGGCCGCCGCGCCCTCGGCGGCCCCCCGCGACAGCTACGACCGCCCTCCCTCCCTCCCTGCAAGGTCGTCTGCACCCGTGCGCTTCCTCCAGGATGCGCCCGCGGACGCCGCCGCCTGCCCGTCGGCCTCCGAGCGCCCGCCATCCTCTCCTCACGCACGCATCTCCGCGCCCGGCACCTCTAGCGACGGCACGGACGCCCCCTGCGCCACCGCCATGAGCACACTCTCCTCGCGCCGCTCGGTCGACGCGCGCCCCAACCTCTCGCGCGTCTCGATGTCGTCACAGTTGGCCACTGCGAACGAGGTGTTTGCGCGCGCGCAGCGCACGCCGGGCGCGACGTCACTTGGCCTCGCTGGTCGTCCGACGAGGGCGGCGGCTTCCACCTCCACAACGGGCTGGGCGTCGGCCGCACCGGACAGAGCCGCACCGGACAACCGGACAGAGCGCCCGACGGAGCGCAGCTGTCGCCTTTCGCGGCCGTGGACGGCACGGCTGCTGCCGACGCGGACGCGGCACGGCGGCAGCGGTGCGCGACCGCCGCGGCGGTGCTGTCGAGCGACGTGGACGAGGCGCGCCGGTTCATTCGCGGGCTGGCCCCGGGCGCGGCTATGCAGCGCGCATTGTCGATGCCGAAGCCTGCTCAGGGCATCTCCAAGGGCGCGCCGCCGCCGCCGCCGCCCAGGCCGAGGGTGCCGAGCGCCAACATCGCCGAGGGGCGTACGTCCGCGCCGCAGAAACGCACAGACGCCGCGGCCGTATACCTCTCGGTGCCGCTTCACCACCAGCGCGCGGGCGCCGCAAAGACCGCAAACGCGTGGGACCGATGACGGATTGTGCAGTTGTGCCTGATGCACCCGCTGACTGGTCCTCGTCCTGATCAAGACCCCGATCCCGCGGGGCGACTGTCCCCTCGCACAACATGCACACGCACACGTGTGCCACCTGTGCTGCACACGCACGAACGAGCCTTCCATGCCGGGCCCCGCCTGCTCGTGCGAGCGAGCCTGGCGTGCGATTTTCCCGACGCACGGCCACTGCGCGGCCTCGGTCGAATTGCCCGTTCCTGTTTTTTGGGCGCACGCTCTTTCTGCAAGACCGCCGCCATATAGCGCACACTTTGCCATGCCCAGCGACCCTCTGTCTGGGTCCTGCCCCTTGCACGTACGCTCAGCGACCCTCTGTCTGGGACCCGCTGTCGTACGCTTGCCCCTTGCTCGTACGTATCCTTGAGCAACCTGCACCCCCAACGCCCGTACATCGAATCTGCACCCAGATGCATGCCCCCGTGTCTCCTATGCCATGTGTATCTTTCCTATGCACCAGATTAACATCAGCAATGTGTGCGATGCCCAGTACAGCTTACAAACCCCACCACGCGTGCATTGCCCGCCTTTCTCAAGCTGCAAGTTGTAAGCCGGCTAATCGTTCCACGGAACACATGTGCGAGGTGGTTGGTTGTGCCTGGCTCGCTCAGCTTGTCAAATGCTCTGCCGGTAAGAGCTGTTTGGAGGAGGAGGGGGTTTGGAGGAGGAGCCTCCTCTTCCGGGGAGGCTGAGGTTGCACACTTGGACACCTGACTCAGGCGCTTGGGGTGGGGCGAGTGGGAGACGGGACGAGCTGAGACAGCGCCAAAGCCAGATTGAGACAGAGGCAAGAGGCTTACATGGCTCACAACTGACAGCTTGGGGAGCGATTCGATTTGAACTGTTGTTCCACCAAACACATGCACAGCTGGCTAACATTGTATGTGTTTGGGGGGGAAGGGGGAGAGGTCGGCCGTGCGGCACGGTGCCCGCTAGTTGAGTGGCGGCGCCCCGGTGGTATCCTCAGTCCCGCGTCATCACCGGGGCGCAGTATTTTGAGGGCACACGTAAAAGAGGGTTTGGAGGGGTGTGCGTGTGTGTGTGTGTGTGCGGCTCGTGGCACCATCACAGCACCACCCCCTCGTCCGTCATGAAATAATGGAGCGCCCAGCGGCGGCGCATCGCTGGGGCGCAGGGCTATGCCCGGCTCCCCCCACACGGCCGAGCGTTGGCCAAGCAGCACGTCCGAGCACCAAAAAGCGCCGCGGCTTGACGCCACGGTGGGACGGGACGGCATCCAGCAGCCCGTACCAGCAGCCCATACCAATCACCGACCCCACTGCCACCGTCCGAGCCTGTCTTCTCAATCTGGCGACAGCTCGCGGATGAGCGGTTCTCCTGCAAAACGAGCCGGAAGCAGAAAAGCTGGCGTCATGCCCAGCACCTGCCCCCGCACACCTGCTCCGCCTGCCCTCCTCCCCACGGCCGAGCAGGCCGTCCGAACAGCGCCGCAGAGACGACGGCGCCGCAGCCTCAACGCCCCATCGGGCATCCAGATGCAGCCATCTGCGTCTTCACCAATCCGGATGGTCCGGGTCACCTGCCTCCGGGCGAGCCCAACTGCCTTGCCTGCTCGATACACGCCCTCGCTGCCGCGCGCTCGCTGATGAGCCGATGCAGTGCATCGCCTGGCGCCGCCCGAGCCCAGTGCTCCTCTGCCCTGCTCGATCTGCATGTACACGCCCGCGCTGACCAGCACTCGTGGATAAACGGTGTCTCGCGGCCGATGGAAGAGCCGAAGCGAAAGGCCAGTCTGAGCAGAGCAGGCAGCCTGCGTCGAGGCCATCACCTGCAGCCGCCGGAGCCCATCTGCTCAGCCTGCTCGATCTTCATGTACAAGCCCTGGCTGATAAGCACTCGCGGATGAACGCTTTCTCGCGGCTGATGGAAGAGCGAGAGGCCAGGAGGCCAGGCAGCTTGCGTCCAGCGCATCACCTGCCGCCGCCGGAGCCCATCTGCTCAGCCTGCTCGATCTGCATGTACACGCCCTCGCTGATGAGCGGGATCTCGCAGTACCATCCGATGAAGCAGAAGAGCAGGCAGTAGGCGACGAGCAGGAACACAAACCAGAAGGTGAGCGCGTAGAAGAGGTCCGACCACGGCGTCCACAGGAGCCCAAACGGCATGTTCTCCTCAATCACGATGAGGATCATCGCGAGGATGTCGAGCATGATGCCCATCATGATGTGGTAGCGCGCGACGTGCGAGATCTGTGCGGTGCGGTGCGACAGGGGGGGAGGGCGAGGGGGGAGCGTGTGTGTGTGTGTGTGCCAGGATCGTAATGAGATGTCGAGCAATGATGCCCATCATGATGTGGTAGCGCGCGACGTGCGAGATCTGTTGTGGGTGCGACAGGTGTGTGTGTGGGGGGGGGGGGGGCAGTGTGTGTGTGCGCCAGGATCGAGATGTCGAGCAATGGTGCCGATGTGGCAGCGCGGGTGCTGCGGACTGAGCGTGAGCGCCGAGCAAGCCTCCCCTTCCCCCTGCACACAACACACACACACACATACACACACACGTGCGCGTGCACACACACAAACACACACACGTGCACACACACACACACACCTTCTTGTTACGCACGATCCCGAGGTATGTCCCGAAGAAGATGATGAGCGGCGCCCACTCGTGGATGTAGAACCAGTGCTCAAACGGCTCTGCGTGCGAGGGAGGCGATTGCGGAAGGTGCGATGAAAGCGGGGCTAGGCGTGTGCCACGTCACAGACGATGAGTGCGTGTGTGTGCCAACCACGCCCCCCGCGCCCCACCCCGCCCAATACCGCCTGCGCCACAGAAAGGTAGGGCTTCCCTCTGAAGGGGACGCCGTGGCAGGGCACGGAGGCGCTGCTCTGGGCTTGTTTTTGTTAGCACAAAAGTTGTACTAAGGACCGTTTTGTGCGGCGCAGTCATGTGCGCAGCTCTACTCGGCCAGCACGCGGTTCAGGGCCGCGTGGCGGCGCATGCGGCGGTGCATGGGGAAGCATGCCTTGCCTCACACACGATGGTTGTGCTCGCGCGCACGACCATGCATGCTCACCTGTGAAGTACTCGGTCCAGTGGAAGGCCGGGAAGCGCTCGATGAAGTAGACCGTCTTCTCGGTGACGTCGACCCACGGCAGCATGTACAGAATGGCGCAGCACAGCTTCCATCCCCAGCCCATTGACCCCTCATTGCGCCCAAACTTCCAGCCCTTCTTGACCTCTTCATCGTCATCGTCCGCCGCGTTCGCGCCGCTCTGCGACTCCGTGATGATGGTCTGCACACGCAAGCACATGGGGCATGCATGGTGCATCATGCCACCGTGCAGCTCCAAGACGGCTGTCGCTGTGGTGCATGCGTGCCATGCGCCATGCATGGCCCATCGCCGCCCTCAGGCGCATGCATCGGCCCCTGGGGGGGCTGTTCCATCGCCGTCACCAATCGCGATGGTGCATGCAATCCCAGGCCCACATCGCATGCCGCCCCCCTGCGTGTATGCGGGACGCATGCACGCATGCACGCGCATCACCCGTGGCGCTGTCACGCACCCGGCGGTCGGGGCGCTGGGGCAGAGTGGGCAGGAGTGGGCTGCGCGCGAGCCCTGCGATCGATGCGACGACGTGCGCGCATCAGAGAGGCATTGTATGAGACCACGGGGTAAGCAATTGGCGACAAGGGCGCAGGCCAGGCCACATCGCTGCATGCACCAACCGCGTCGGCGCCAAACGCACCTGGCGATGTCCTCGCCGACGGGCTGCATGGGCTCAGCTTCGAGTGTAGAGAAGGCCTATGGGTGCTAAACGCCTTGAGCGGGTGGGCGTGCAGTGGCGAGGCTCGGCTGCTAGAAGGCAACCCAATCCTTCTACTCCCTGTGACGGACGCCATCCTCGGTCACTGCTTAGGTCGCTCAAGGACCAGAACAATCGACCATACACCACGCCAATGGCACGGACCAGCTCGTGGGACGCACCAGTCACAGTTACACAGCCCACACTTTAATTTCACTCATACCAAATTCATGTTTTACCATACTTAGACCTATTGAGAATAAGCGGATGGGAGGGTAAATTAAAACAAATTTTCAATCGTCCGTGGGGGTCGGTTTTCATCAGTTTCAGCCTATTTGACGCCCAAGATCGCGAGCTTTTAATCGTTTTCAGCTTTGCGGGGCCTCCAAAACAGTACTTATTCACGGAGGCTCAGGCCCCTTACAGTACTGCAGATGTGTATATATATATATATTAAGTCACAGAACGGCGTCAAGAAACAGGTCAAGACACTGTCCAGATCCTCAGCAGTGACTGCAGCTCAGTGTCTGATCTTGCACCACCATGTCATAAAACAAATCGACTTTCTCTCAGCCTCGTCACATGCACATGCGTCGCACGGTAGCTACGTACGGCTACGGGTGCTGCGGCTGCTGCGGGTGCTGCGGGTAGCGGCGCGCAAGGCCCATGACTGCATCGATGAGGTGCGGCATGCGCCGCAGCTGGTCATTCTCAATGGACAGCCGCTTCCGCTCCTCGAACTCCCAGCGGATGACTCGAGACACGACGGGGTCGGGCGGGAAGGGAGCACCGAGCTCCAGCAGCAGGCGGACCGACTCGTCGTGGCCCACCGGCGGCCGAGCGTCGTCGTTACAAAGCATCACCTCCATTGACGCGACCACAGCCGCGAGGTCCTGCTGCTGCTCTGCGAGGTAGGCGGCACGCCCCACCTGCCCGCCGCCCAGCCGGGCGACGCCCGCATCCTGCTGTGGCAGCACATCCTGGCGGAAGCGGCGCAGCAGGTGCAGCAGGTTCACGCAGACGTCGTCTCCCACGGGCTCATCACCATCCACATCCATCTCGGCGTAGCCCTGTGCGGTCGCGGCCATCACTGTGAGCACCGTCTTGCCAGCCAAGCTGCGCGCCGCCAGCATGGCAGTAGCGTCAGCGGCAGGGTGGTTGATCAAGAGCAGCATGGTGTCCGTGAAATCTATGCATTCATCTACGTGTTTACCGAGCTGCAGAAGCGTTGTTTCGCCAGCATGGTTGGTTGCCGCGAGCATGGCAGCAGGATAAGCGGCTGGGTGGTCGAGCAGGAAGTGGATGATATCTTCTGAGGCGTATCCCATCACAACTATCATGAGCACAGTGTCGCCAGCATGGTTGGTTGCCGCGAGCATGGCAGCAGGATTAGCAGCTCGAGCAGGAACTGCATGTGTTCCACGTCTGGTGCATAGATCAAACCCGTGTTCAGCACGGTGTTGCCTTCACTGTCTCTCTGCATCAGCATCGCGGCGGCGTCGACTCGGCTGTCGTTCAGCAGCAGTCTCACCATGTCGAGGCTATGCTGCCCGGCAGCGAATGCGAGCGCAGGCTTTGGGCACTGGCCGTCGGTGCCCAGCATGGCTGGCAGCACCGCAGTAGAGCTGCGGTGTTCCAGCATGAAGATCACTGCAGAGCGACGCTGATGTTGAATAGCCTCCATGAGCACAATCGTCCCGCCCGTGGCATCCGCTAGCAGTCCATTTCCTTCCGGGTCGTCCGTTTCATGCAGCAGGTCCACCATGGCATTTAAGTCGCCTTTGATGGTAGCACGCCGGAAAGCCTTCACAGACATTCTGTGTGTGTGAACTGTGGAGAGGGGAGGGGCAGGGGAGGGGAACATTTTTTCCCCAGGATGCGCGGAAAGCGCGCCTGGCCGCCATAGCTTCGCATGGCGCATGGCGCGCACGCGTGCGTGGCCATGCATGCGCGCGTGTGTGGCGTGGCCATGTGTGCGTGGTGCGTGGCCATGGGACGTGCGTGCCTGGCGAGCAGAATGCACCACGGCGCTTGGGATTGCATGCGGTTGCATGGGTGCAGATTTGAAAACAACCCGTCTCAGCACTTGCCTGAATCGAACGGGCGAGAAAATTGCGGTGGAGGATCCTGCAGTGGAGGAGCCTGCGGTGGAGCGGTGAGGATCCTTCAGGCACATTTGCCAAACTCGTATGCCCCCCATGCAACCCACCTCCGCTGACTAAATCCAGAACCGCGAGCAGCGCATACAGGTATCCATACGTTCTCCGCAGGGCACGCTTTAAAGCGTGAGCGCGCGCTTTCTTGTCAACTGCACTTCACACTTCACACTTGGCTTCCCACCAAAAGCGGGACCTGCAAACGTCAAGCAAAAGAGTGTGCCAAGCAAGCAGCACCGCAATCCAGGCCTTCAATCAGCCCTGAAGCATCCGGACGCAGATCCCAGGTAGAACCCGCTGTAAGCGCAGGCTGTGTTACTTGTGCGCAAGCAAGTAGCACAGTGCGTCGGCATACTTCCCAATGCCACGCAGTAGTGAAAAGTCGGACGCCGAGGCGTTGCATCCATTTGCAGATGGATGCTGCAGATGGTGTCGACGTGGGAGACGGGGTGGAGGGGCGTTCTCACACTCGTTGACTCTGCGTAGAGCAGCCCCGCCCGGTCTGTCGGACAGATCGGCAGACCTATGGACGGCGGTGAAAGCTACAGCCTCCCCTAGCTAAGCCAGGCCATTGCACTGGCTGGTGCCGCACTGTGCGAGCACACTGGCAGTCCTGCCTGCTGCCCTCCCTACCACATTCCCAACGCCCGAGGCGGCATTAAGCGGCGCCTTCACTTGCGCGGATCAGGCGGCGCCCCAGGCCCGCCGAGACCGCCTCAGATGCACCCCTGACCGCCTGGGCGCCTCAGGCGTCATCCCCGACCGCCTTAGGCGCCCACCACCGCACACCCCCGACCGCCTCAGGCGTTAGGACCTTGCGCGTTTCAGGCGTTGGGATTGTGGTAGGGCCTGGTTGCGTGCACGCAAGCCAGCCGCACACGACCACCACACCTGCTTGTGGTTGTGACCGGCACCACACTGTCGGCAAAAGCACGTGCCGCCAAGCCCCGTGCGCGTGCCAGGACGCGCGCCAGGACACACACGCGCCACTGCGTCAGCAAGGAGGCGCACGTCAGTAATTACTGAGCTGATAAGCTGGTGGTGATAATTTTACAATCAACTTCTGGCTGTCACACGTACAGTTTCCAAGTTCCAGCACAAGGAGATGATGATGAGAGTTTTACAATCCACTTCTGGCGGTCACACGTACAAAGCTCCAGTGGGACTTAGAGAAACAAGGCTCAAGGCCCACAAAAGGTCAAGCTACAAGTAGCCCACGGTAACGCCATCCACACTTGGTGGCGGGCGCCAAGCAAGCAGCACCACTGTGCAGGCTGCACACCCAGCCCCTCAAATGGCCAGAGGGCGGACCCAAGGTATAAAACCATGAAGGGACCAAAAAGCCCTCCCCCAGACCACCGGAAGCGGGGCTAGTAGCACACCCGCCGCAGCACTCTACTCAGCGACCACACCGCACCCGCCACCGCACGCGTGTGGCGCCACCTCCCCTTCAAAAACACCCCCAGAGGGAATGCCATCTAGCAAGCAGGTGCAGGCACCCGCTCGCCGTCAACGACGAGGCGCGCGCAGTGGAACTGCGCCCGCTTCCCCGCAGCCTTGGCGGCGAGGAAAGCGGGCCACAGCGCCCGGTGCTGCGCCTCCTCGCGGTCACTGAGGACGTCGAAGACAGCAGCCGACGGGTCCACGTCGCGCAGGTTGCGGCGGGAGCGCACGACGGTGTCGGCCACAGCGTCAGACGCCACGGTAAAGAGCACACGTAGCACGCCGCCCCGGCGCGGCTCCACACCAATGCCCCCGACAGCAGGCTTGGCGTTGAGGAACGACGCGGACACGACCCCGCCACCAGCCGGCCTATCTCGGCCAGAGACGTCGTGCACAAAGCGCACGAGATTCATAGCCAGGCAGACGGGCAGGCTGACGCCGTCCACGGCGGCTGCAGCAACCCGCACAGCCGCCGCCGCCACCGCCGTCTCCTCGGAACCATAGCAGTCACTGAACAGCCGCCTCACATGCCGCGTGGACCCCAAGTAGGAGGCGTCGAGCAGTGCGCCGCGCACGATCCCGTCGCGCGCCATCTGGCCTTCAGAGCCACGGCCCGCTATGAGCCTGGTGGCGGCTGCCACAGGGATGGACAGCACGTGGCTGCGGCACAGCGACGTTTCGCCCACACGCGCGGGCAGCCCCCCCCGGCGGGAGGGGCCGCGCGCAGATGCGGCACGCGCGGCGCCCGCCGCGGCAGGCCGCTCCGCCGCCGGCGCGCCCGCTGCCGACGCCACAGGGGCGGCAGCAGCAGCGGGGCGGGCAGGCTGAGCAGCCTCGGCAGCAGGCGCAGCGCGGGGCGCCGCACTGTGGGCCGCATGGCCGGCCCGCGCGCGGGCGGGCTCTGCATGCGGCATCTGCATGGGCGCCCCAGGGACGCGGCTCACCAGGAGGCTCACCACATCCACCAGGGACGCAATCTGTTGCGCCTGCGCCTGCACCACAGCGAGCACCCCCGCAAGGGCACCGCTGTGGCCGGCGTCGGCAACCTGTGGCGCGCCCACCTGCGTCGGCGCATTCTGTGGCTGGGCGCGCGCCCTCGCCTCCCTGTCCAGCAGCCCCCCTACCAGGCGTCTGATGTCTGCCTGCCCCGCGCTGAGGGCGCGGAGGGCGTCTGTGGTGTCGGCCGAGGCCGAGATGTGGTTGCTGGCGTCGCCATGCAGGTGTTGCGCAGCCTCCGCGTATGTGGCTGCCCCCCGCGCCCCGTGGAGCGCCGAAAGCTGTGTCTGTGTCGCATCCACGCACGCGCGGTGGCGTGGCGGGGAGTCTGAGCCGGGGGAGCCGCTGCTCACCGGTGATTCTGTGGTGGTGGCCGCGCGGGCGATGAGCGCGCCGGCGGCCGCACTGTGTTTGCGCGCCTTAGAGCGCGTCATGAGTCATAGGAGCTCCAACTAAGGAGAGAGTAGTCCTGAAGATCTGCCAACAAAAGGGGGGACGCCCCATGGCAGCGCCACCCTCGCTCAGTTGCTGACGCCAAGCAAGCATCACCACAGTGCAGGCTCGAACACTCGACCCCGGCTCGACCTCTCCTCCTGTGGATGGGGGCCCCAGGTATAAACACATGAAGGGACCTGGACCCCCCCCCCTCTACCGCATTCCCAACGCCTGAGGCGGCGCCTTAGGTGGCCCCTTTACTTGCGCGGATCAGGCGGCGCCGCAGGCGCCCACCACCGCCTGGGGCGCACCTCGGACCGCCCCAGGCGTTATGACCGCCTTCATGCGCAGATCACACGATGGCACTGTGGTAGGGCCCTCCCCAACCATCGGAAGCGGGGCCCCTACAGACGCGATGAGCGGTTTAACCACCAATTGAATTGAACCATGGGTAAACTAAGGGTGAACACAGGTTAAACTGTCAACTGAGTTTAACCAGGGATAAACCGATTAACCAGGTTAAACCCCGGTTGAACCGTTCGTGTTAAACTTTGGTTCAACTATTTCCAGGTTTAACCATTGGTAAACCCAAGTTTAACCCATGGGAAACCAGTCACCAGGTTTAACCCTGGTTTAACCCAGGTTCAACTCGGGTTAAAACCGCCTTCACATCTGTAGGGGGCTGGTCAGCACACCTGCCGCAGCACCCCACTCAGCGACCACAACACACCCACCACCGCACGCGCACGGCACCACCTCTTCTCACAAATAGCCACTGGGACGTCTTGTTCCGGGCGACGCCGACGCCCACCATTCCAACAAAGAGGTAAGCAGCTCCCACCGCAGCCGCCCACCCAGAGAGAGAGAGAGTAGTGTTACAAATCCACTGCTGGCGGTCACAACCAGATCCACATTTCCAGGGGACTATCAGACAGCAGGCGCGAGGCCCACCAAATGGTCAAGCTTCAAAAATCGCCCAAGGCCGGCTGGTGGCGGGGTCGTGTCCGCGTCGTTCCTCAACGCCAAGCCTGCCGTCGGGGGCATTGGTGTGGAGCCGTGCCGGGGCGGCGTGCTACGTGTGCTCTTAACCGTGGCGTCTGACGCTGTGGCCGACACCGTCGTGCGCTCCCGCCGCAACCTGCGCGACGTGGACCCGTCGGCTGCTGTCTTCGACGTCCTCAGTGACCGCGAGGAGGCGCAGCACCGGGCGCTGTGGCCCGCTTTCCTCGCCGCCAAGGCTGCGGGGAAGCGGGCGCAGTTCCACCGCGCGCGCCTCGTCGTTGACGGCGAGCGGGTGCCTGCACCTGCTTGCTAGATGGCATTCCCTCTGGGGGTGTTTTTGAAGGGGAGGTGGCGCCACACGCGTGCGGTGGCGGGTGCGGTGTGGTCGCTGAGTAGAGTGCTGCGGCGGGTGTGCTACTAGCCCCGCTTCCGGTGGTCTGGGGGAGGGATGTTTGGTCCCTTCATGGTTTCATACCTTGGGTTAGCCCTCTGGCCATTTGAGGGGCTGGGTGTGCAGCCTGCACAGTGGTGCTGCTTGCTTGGCGCCCGCCACCAAGTGTGGATGGCGTTACCGTGGGCTACTTGTAGCTTGACCTTTTGTGGGCCTTGAGCCTTGTTTCTCTAATTCCCACTGGAGCTTTGGAACCGTACGTGTGACCGCCAGAAGTGGATTGTAAAACTCTCATCATCAAGGCAGCGCCAGCACACACGCAGCGGCGGGCACCAAGCAAACAGCACCCACGCGCACAGCAGTGTTTCCGTTAGCCACCCCGCAAACCGATAAAGTGCGCTTTCGGGTTGAGATTGGCCGATTCGGGCTGGCGCGTCGGGTTGAGATTGCGCGAATTTCGAGCCGAACAGTGTGAAATCATTTTCGCACCTTTTCACACCCTTTTCGCAAGAAATCGCCTCCGTCGGGTTGAGATGGGGGAGTGAGCCGTGAGGCCCGGGTTGAGCCATCATTTCCTCAAGATCCTTTGCGGAACCACTGCCGCACAGTACCATCCCGCCCTCAGCAAAGAGCGCAAACGCGTCCCACAGAACAATCATCGCCAGCACCCCTGCACGCTCAAACGCCACCGCGCTAGCAAGGGGCAGCACACCGTCACACAGGTGCAGGTAGGTTGCGCGTGGGCCCCGCACGGCCAGAGGTCCAGGGCATGCACCGCAACCACACTCGCCGCTTGTCCCGCCCCCGCCCGCAGCTGAAGCCCCACCGCCAGCCCTACCACCAGCTACTCCACCACGTCAGGGCCACTCGCAGAATCCATGGGTGGCCACCCACCGAGGCCTCCCGCAGTGCTGCCACCCGAGGCCTCCTGCAGTGCTGCCACCCGAGGTCCCGGAGTGCTGCGACCCGCAGCCATAGGGCAGGCTGGGCAGTGCTGCCACCCGCTGGGCAGTGCTGCCACCCACTGCACAGTGCTGTCATCCACTGCACAGCATTCTTTCCACCACACGCCAGCATTATCTCTACCACACGCCGTCAAAAATGCTCACTTTCCGCCCACTATAGCTGGCTTCTGCTGCGCCCAGAAGACAGCTATTTCACCTCCACGGGAACAGTGCAGCCACCCGATGCCTCCCACATTGCTGCCACCCGCTGCACAGTGCTGCTACCCACTGCACAGTGCTGCCATACGCAGGTCCCGTAGTGCTGCCACCCACAGGTCTCGCAGTGCCGCCACCCGAAGCCTCCCGCAGTGCTGCCACCCGCAGCCAGGGGGCAGGCTGGGCAGCCGTGGAGCAGAGGCCCGTGTGCCCGCTCTTCCAGCCAGCGCTGGTGCAGTGCGCCCACTAGCATTGCACACGCATTGCACCCGCACCGCATGCGCAGTGCATGGTGGTGCACAGCACAACCCCTACCCTGACCATGCAACTCCCCAGCGATGCCTGTCAGGAAATTGGTAGGGAGCCGGCGCGACGACACACGGCAGCTGCCAGCCAGAACACAGTCACAGGCCGGCGGTCACAATCAGTTCCAGAGTTCCAGCAGGATCAATTAAAGCAGGAGCCCTGCCAAACGTCAAAGGAGGGGGGTCCCACGGCAGCATCACCCACGCGCGGCGGCGGGCACCAAGCAAGCAGCACAACAGCCAGGCAGCACACTGAGCCCTGAAACATTCAGAGACAGACCGCCAACTGCAGCACGCTCGCCCGCCGGGGGGGGGGCTGAAACTGGTGGAGCGGCCGCAGTGGACTGTGGGCAGGACAGCTTCGCCAGCCGCTGCCTCCGCCCAGGAAGGTGGTCAATGCTGCGAGCACCCCACCACCGTGGTGTAGTAGGAGAGCCTAGCCTGGGGGTTCCCGGCTTGCCCGCAACAGCAACAAAACGTTTGTGCAGCACCTGCAGGTTTGGGTAGCCCTGCTCCGGCTCCCACGGCAGGCTGCGCTGGGTGTGCCCGGGTGCCCGTGCGGGTGGCGCTGCCGTGAGGAGGACGGGCCGCCGGCGACGGCGTGGCGTGCGCAATGCTTCTGGGGCTGCCCGGTGGCGGAAGCGGTGGCGGTGGCGGTTGCTGCTGCCCTTCCTGCCCCTACCCCGGTTGTCACATGCTGCCAGGTGTGGCTGCTACAGCCTCCCTCTGGGGTGCGGGCAGGTGTGTGGGCGGTGGTGGCCGCGCTCGTGGTGGACGCGATGGAACGCGGCCGCCGCCACCTGTGGCGCATCACGCGCCCGCGTGATGGTGTGGTGCCCCCTGCTCGCTCGGTGGCGGTTGAGCGGGCGGAGGCGCTGGCGAAAATTGATCTGTGGGACGCGCTGGCGTCATTTGCTGCGGGCGGCGAGGTGCCGCGTGGATGGGCGGGTGTGGTGGGCCCGACCCACCCTTTCGTTGGAGTGGTGGACGGCGGGCTCACTCTGAACAAGACATCCTAGGCCCCTAAGGGGTTCTGTGAGGGGAGGTGACATCACACGCGTGCGCTGGCGGGTGTGCTGTGGTCGCTGAGGAGAGTGCTGCGGCGGGTATGCTACCAGCCCCGCTTCCACTGGTTTGAGGGAGGGCTTTCTGGTCCCTTCATGGTTTTATACCTTGGGCCCGCCCTTCGCCCACTGGAGGGGTTGGGTGTGGAGCCTGCACTGTGATGCTGCTTCCTTGGTGCCCGCCACGTCGTGGTTTGGCCCTACCGTGGGCTACTTTTGTACCTTTACCTTTTTTTGGTGGGCCTCGTGCCTGCTCTCTCAAGTCCCGCTGGAACTCTGGAACCGAACGTGTGACCGCCGGCATTGAATTGTAAAACTCTCATCATCTCAATTGATCATCAGCACGGCGAACTTGAAGCTGATTTTGCCTGAGCTATGTGTGGGGTTTACACCAGTTGCGGTTGGTGACCCGGGAAGCCCGGTGCCCATCCATAGCCACAGGCATTTTGTAATGAGCTGAATCTTCCCAACTGAGAGCTTCCCCATTCCCACAACGCAAGCAACCCAAGAGGTGGGTGGACAATTTCGCGCGCCTTTTCCGCTGGCCTGCTCCCCTTCTTTCCCGCTGCACCGCTTCCATTCCTCCGCATGCGCATGTGCGTTCCGATTCTGCGCGGTCTCTAGCCTGCGGGCACACTGAGGGAGCACTAACCCATGGGTAGGATTTTACTGGCCAGTAAAATCCTCCCCGAAGGCTCTGTTATGAACAGCACTCGTCCTGAACAGCACGCGCTACGCACTGCGCCGCTTCCCAGGCGCCGGCGGCTTGCGATTCATTGCGATTATTACGATTCAGTGCGATTCAGTGCGCCATAGCGAGCAATTGCAAGCTTACCCCTCTGCTCCATCCCGCAAGCATACACCACAGCATGCGCGTACATTGGCGGCCCTGGCCCTGGGTGCTGCGGCCGCGTGGGGGGAGAGGAGGGGAGGGGGGGACCCGACCCCCCCCCCCCCGCATCGGCCGAGCGCGCATGCTTGACCCCACGGGCTGCAGGACTAGAGGTCTCCCTCCATCGGGTGCTCAGAGGGGGTGGGAGGAGCAAGGGAGGGGCGGGGGCCATGCAGACTTATGGAGCATGCAACATCTGCCATATCTAGATCTGCGGCAGATATGGCTGCGACGGCTGCAACAATGCTGTTGCCTATGGGGCTGCCACCCACCCACCCTTCCACCCACCCACCCACCCGCCCGCTCACTATCCCCACCACCTACCCCCCAGCAGGACCAGCATCCATGACGGCCATGGTCACCCGCACCCCGCTGCTGCTGCTCGCGCTGCTCGCGCTCGCGCTCGCGGGCCAGGCTCAGTCTGTTGCGGCGGGCACACGGGCTGTACACCACTAGGTAGGTGGTGAAAACGGACGAGGATGGACCCAGCACGGGGAACGCCGCGCCCGTGGCACCCACCTGGTACCTGGCTCCAAAGCAGAACGAGGAAAAGAGCAACCCCCTGGCCAGCTGCGATGGCTACTGCGCGGACATCGGCCTCGTGTGCTCCCAGGACTTGCTCAACACCATTGTTTCTGATGAGGCCATGGAGGCTGTCGACCTGTCGATCCTCGACGTCACCTGCAACTCCGAAAACACCAACGGATTCAATTCGTCGGCCAGCGCGTGGGCCGCGCCCTTCTACTACGCGAGCAAGTGGCAGGCAAGCCCTAGCCCTATCCTGAAAAACGTGTGCCAGTACAGCACTACCGGCGCCGGCGGGGCCAGGGGCAGGTGCAACGACCCCGGAAACAACAGCTACCGGCGCATGTGCCCGTGCATGGCGGCGGAGGTCGAGGCGAAGGAGGAGGCGAAGGCGGAGGCGGAGGACGAGGCGAAGGAGGAGGTGGAGGCAGAGAAGGAGGTGGAGAAGAAGGCAGAGGCGGAGAAGGAGGTGGAGAAGGAGGCGGAGAAGGAGGCGGAGAAGGAGGCGGAGGCGGAGAAGGAGGCAGAGAAGGAGAAGGAGGTAGAGAAGGAGGCGGAGGTGGAGAAGAAGGTGGAGAAGGAGGCGGAGAAGGAGAAGGAGGTGGAGAAGGAGGCGGAGGAGGAGAAGGAGGTGGAGAAGGAGGCGGAGAAGGAGTTGGAGAAGGAGGCGGAGGCGGAGAAGGAGGTGGAGAAGGGGGCGGAGAAGGAGGCGGAGAAGGAGGCGACGCATTAGCCACATTTTTGCCTGCTGCATGCTCTGCGGGGCCCTTGGGCTGCGCCGCAGCATCTGCCCCCCCCCCCCTCCCACACACACCTGCCTGCCCCTGCCAGCGGGCGCCTGCACAGCCACGTGTGTGGGTGCAAACCGCATACTGAATATTGGTAATGGAAAGATGCATCCACATATGAGAGGAAGAGGGCAACCCCAACGCCCGCGTGTGATCGCCCACGTTGAATTGGCTTGTGGTAGGCAACCCCTGTAACCCACCGGGTCGTGAATGCGTGCGAAGGTGTCTCGTGGGTGCATCGCGTCGTCTGTCACAGATTCCTCAGTTCCACTCCACTGATATCGGCGTCCACTTAGACAGCCAAGACTAGGGTGCCAGCACCATCTCGCTCATAAGTACTTATGTGTTGATTAGAAGCGAGCACGCGTGCACGTTGCCGAGCTTCTCTGGCAGTGGTCGAGCTTCTCTCAGTCGGCCGACGCACGCGTCCCTCTGCTGCTGCCCCCAGCCGTTCGGCACGCAGGGGGATGGGGGGGGGGGGCTGTTGCAGAAATCCCAGCACCAGGCGAATGATGGAATCGTGCCATATCGTGCCCTGTGCGAACGGATTTAACAAGGTTTTTTTGTCCTGCTGACCCAGAGCAGCTAGCTAGCAGGTGGCGTCGTGATCCTCGTCATATCGCGTGTCACCCTGCTGTGGCCAATCCTGCAGCACGATCGCCTCATGAACAGCCAGAGTGCCAGGGCGGCCGAATCGCTGGGGGGGCGGCTGTACCAACGGCAGCCCCGAGCAGTGCCCCTGTGCGAAACACAGCGGTGCGTGTCCCCGCGGCACCATGATGTGCGTTGCCGCAGCAGCAACAGCGGCAAGGTGGTGGTGGTGGTGGTGGGGGGGGGGTTGAACATGCACAGCCACGTGTGGGTGCTCATTCTTCTCTCCCTGCAGGAGAAGAGACGGAAGTGTGAGAGCCACTTGGTATGACGTGTACGGGCCGCAAATCGCATTGATGACGATCTTTAGCCCCCCCATCAGGCACCGATACGTGACATTGGGCGAGTAGCCGAGTAGAGAGCGCGCGAGCGACAGCTGCGGTGTCGGAATGCCTCGCGTGGGTGGAGGTAGGGCTGCCGCCAAGACCACGACAAGCAAGGACAAGCTCGACCGATGCTTGGAGGCGCTCCTGTCCGCTCCCGATGCCGCGTGCCTGGGAGGCGGGGAGATGTGCTGCGGCGGCTGCGGCGACGGGTCGGAGCTGGTGGCGGGGGTGTGTGCGTTCGTGTCTGCGAACCCCGCAGCTGCGCGGCGCTTCGTGGCGCGTGGAGGCCTGGAGGTGGTGTCGACCCTGGTGTGCAAGCCGCTGCGATCGAGCAGCA